>JAPMNZ010816911.1:0-10766 GCA_029875035.1 Pomatoschistus microps | reverse complement strand
GGTGATGGTGGTGATGGTGGTGATGGTGGTGATGGTGGTGGTGGTGGTGGTGGTGAAGAGGGTGATGGTGGTGATGGTGGTGAAGAGGGTGGCACGAGGTGAGGCCTGTTTAGAACACTGAGAAATAACAATTAGGAAGAACAGTCTCTTCTGGTCTGAATTACACATATTTTGACATCAGCAAAATATTTGAGATGGTTATTTTATTCATCCTTTAATAGTTCCACAGCAATAATGCATATATGCCTAATCATTCAATCATACTAATCAGGCTGAAGTCCTTCCTGATCTCTCCACTGCTGCAATTCTCACCGTCTTCCATAAATTTTCTTTATTGTGTAGGAATGTCACAATTTCATTTTTTAATATTGACTAAAATGGTGCAGTGCTTATTTATAGCGGTAATGTTTTCCCTGTCCACTTTTATAATTGGCTGATAAATCACAAGCGGCGAGTTGGAGGATTTAATTGGCTGTCGGTTCACTGGAGTTGAACAGTGGCTTTTAACTCAGTGTCAGCTCATGCGTGGCCACCTTTATTTGAGTTTGGACCAGTGGACAGAGAAGGGTCGATAAAACTGTCCAGCACTGGTGTAGGTACATGGAGGAAAGCTGGAACAAATACAAATATGTTTAAAAGGACAAGGTTTCTATTTCTATTTCAGTCAAGGGTCAAAATTTAAATGTTCTTTAGAGTTAAATTGGAACGTGTGGTTGGTTACTTGTCACCTCAAAGTCAAATATGGAAAGTCCAAAACCATTGTTTCGACCTGAACGGCGAACAGACAAAGAGACATACAAGGAAAGTATTTGACCAGAATATATACAATGATTAATGAAGTTTCCCATGTGACATAAGATGAGAAGATAGACTTTATTGATCTCACACAGGATAAATTTACTCACATTTCTGGTTTCAGGTAGGTACTTGCCATAGATATTGCCACAGATATTGGGAGAAGGAATTATATATTATAAGTGAATGACTTTTTTCCAGGACTCCCTTGAAAAAGAGGTTCTTAATCTCAATGGGATTTTCCTGGTTAAATTGTCGTGGAAAGTTTGAATAATGTTTGAATCATGTTTGATGTTCTTGTTTTTGGGTCATGATAATCTACAATGTCAAGCTGAGCAAGACAAACTGATTATCTGCAAGTCAAGTCAATATAATTTGTCTGGCCACCCGTTAGAAGTCCATATATGAAAATTGGCTGAGAGGTTATACTAGTGGAGCCAGACAGAATCAGACAGTCTTGCGACCGGCTCCGTGGGATTGTCAATTTTCCTTCTGTATTGTTAATCTGAGTAATAAACAAGCTCTCTAAACTTTATTCTTGACTCCTGTGAGAGTTATTATTATTGGTATAAGATTCGGCTACTACAAAACAAAAAATTCAATTTACAGGAGTTGGGTCCTATCCAATACATTGTCACTTCTTTAAGGTTGCCTGTCTGGTAACGTCCCAAAATATTAATTTCAGAAATGTAATTATATCTCTAAAAAGTATTTGTGACTCAATTCATATTTGCCCCTAAACCAGGTAGACTGCTCATGTCCCAGAATACATGAATCATTACTGGGAAGTTGTGACTTTTTGTACACATATATACTCAGGCAGCTTTACATTCCTATGATATTCATGTTGTTGTCTGTGAGGCTCTTTCTGGCTTTTGTCCGTACAACACAGAAAGAGTGTCCTGCAGCTGATCCCAAGCCTCTACAGACAGCTGCAGCCAACTGAGTCCAGAGATTCAGGTGTAGCAGGACTAACCTTTGGGTTTGTTTTGGAGTGAGTCTATTCAAAATATCACAAAACTCACTTTTATTTTTATAGTAGGAATTTCCTTTGATGTACTTTGAATTCATATAGCAAGAGTGCATTTTTTTAAAACTATAAAATTGTATTTGTTAATTATATAAGTGTAGTATTTGTATGTCCATATCTCGGCCTCTCTGTTGTTTATGAGGGTGGTCAGGTGAATATAATGGTGTAACCTTTGGAGAACAGGCTCAGGTGTCGGGGGTCAGCAGAGCTCTGCCAGGATGCTATTGGGGATTAATAACACATAGGAAACAGGGGGGCCCAAAGTGGGGCCCGTAGGCCAAATTCGGCCCTCCAAGGGGTCTATAATGGCCCATGAAAGGATGACGACATCTATAAAACAAATGTGGTCAAATTGTATGAAATACAGCATGTATATGGGAAATTAACAGTAGCGCTAACATGCCACCCAGGCTCTAATTAAGGGGAATATAATCATATTTCTCTAAGCAAATATATATGTTCAATTCGTATACATTTTGGCTAAACTTTTGAACATGTCTGGGCTATTTTGACATCAATTTTTTGTATTACTATGTTTCTTTTTTTTCCTATGGAAATTTTGACAGAGGAAAGACTCAAAGAGCATTTATATTTGTATGGACTATAGTCAGTTGTCCATATGTTTATATTGTCGTACACATAGAGCGGATGGTTGCTGCGTGACTCAACATGAGGGCCCTGCATACTCGGTCCTACACAGTGAACAAAGCTGTAGCCTGCAGTCACTCGTGTACATTTAGATCTGACCGAGCATAACCATGGAGATAACGGCGTTTGTTCCTCTATGTCGCCTTACTAGCAGCATACAGAAGCCTCCGCTTACATGCTTCATTTGATGTACCTTGACCAGTTCTTTCCCCTAAACTAACATCCAACAGCTAAAATGTAAACTATACAGCTGTACACACAAGTAAGTAAGTAAGTAAATAAACATGGCTCAGGAAAACGTACACACAGTTATAAATACTGCCAATATATTGTACTGTATATATGTATGTATTAATTAATTTACTTTTAGTCTCCAGCTACAGTTGTAAAATCAGTGTTAGGGGTTACAAGGTCTATTGTTATAGCAAGAACAATTTTTCCTCATTTAAAGACAATATTCTTTTGATACATTTCTGCATTGTTGGTCTGTTGGAGGCCATAACATGTGTGGACCCAGGTGCAGCCTGAGCTCCGGAGCTGCTGCTGGGACAGTGGCACAGGTGGCACCGTGCCCTGCACTGCCCAGGGCGTCCGATCGGCAAGTGGCGCGCTGCCAACCATACGCAGCATATGCCAACAACGAGAGAGAGTGAGGGGAGAGGATAGAGGTGTTTTTCTAAATAACACATGGGTCCACAGGTCTTCAGCCCTGCACCATATGTTGTCAGCGTGCCTGTCTTTCTGTGTGTCACAACAAAGTCAATGGTCACACAGGAGTTAAAATGCCCTCAACATAAAGCCTGCATACTCTCACACTCAAACAGGACGCTATATGAAGGCTGTGCCAGCTTGCATCATTATCATATTCATCAATTATGTAAACAGTTATGTGAACAGTGGGTACAAACACACACACACACACAGATATTTGCCCCCAAACACACGCATTTTAATTTTAATGAAGCGCCCAGGGGCTGCACACGACCACACTCCACAGTATAACACACAGAGGTATTTGACACTTGTATCCAGGGAGTTGGATATGAAGGTGATTTATACGTAGCACTAATTACACTCACAAATCAAACAAAGTCTGGCACAAAATACTATTTATGGATGTGACCTAAATTACAAAACAACCAATGCAATTCTGTTTAGTAATAGAAAAATCTTTTTGGGCACATCGAGAAGTTTTTACACAAAATAGGTTGTTTTGATTCTGAAACATGGACCGTTCACATAACTCGAATATGTTTTGCAATTTTAAGTCCGCAAAAATAAATAAGAACAATAATTAAATAAACCCAGTCGTTCACTTAAAATCCACTCATGAATAGAAATAGTTTTGTGCAAGGCCAGTGGCATAGAGGCATAAATTGCTTAGTATGCATACTAGATCTGTTTTTTTGGACTGGTTGTTGTGTGGAGCAGTGAGTAAGGTTTTACAGTTTCATTAACGCACACACACTCATGCAGTGACTGGGGAGCACCTGTCTAACAGCCAAGAGCTAACGCTGCACAGGTAAATTCACCAGAGAAAGGCGAAATGAGAGAGAGAAAAAAGTACACGCTGACAGCAAATCATTAGATATTTTTGTGCTGGTATTTCAATTTGCTATAATTCTTCAACAAGGCTCAGCAGATGCAACATTTGGCAAAAGTATTAACATAGATATAGGATATACTTTTGAAATGTTCCACAAATTAACTCAAAACAACGCGCAAATAAATGTAGGTGAGAGCTCATCAAGTTCAGCAACAATTGAGTTTGAGTTGTATGTTTACATAATACACAAAATACCATGCAATCTTAATGTATAGCTTTTGTTCGTCTATCCAATGATCTTGCCTTGAGGTGTTTGTGCTCACTCTCCCTCACAGCCTTCAGCATTGATTTTGTCTGAGTTCATCATTCTGCTTAAAGCCATGTCTGAATATTTTGATTCTAGCATTTTGTGCAGCCAATACCTTTGATGGTCTTCAACACCTCTACTGAAAATGACTGATTAACCTCAAATTTGGACTGAATAGGCCTCAGTTGTGCATTTTTTAATATTTTCTCTATTGACATTTGTGATATTCCATATCACAAATAACCAGATGACAGTATCAAAACAAGGCTCCCTTTGAATTCCTTAATTCTTATCCTCCCTGTTTACCTTTTAAATCTTAGAGAGCTTAATCCGTTTTCATCTGTTGCTTAATTTTTTGTTGATTATCTAATTATTATTTAAATGTATAATGGTGGTGAACTGAAGCCCCTGCTTGGAACATGTTGATTTCTTTGAGCAGAGAAATCAACTAAACAGTGCTAGATCTTTGGGGTCAATGAGTACATTTACAAAGCATAAGGACAGGACCACTACTATAAGGTCATGTCTCCATGCTCCCCACAGATGATGGAGCCTTGTGACCGTTTCAAAAGCATCACGTAACTTTCCTTAGCAAAGGAGATTAAGATATCTTTATTTGTCCCATAGTGGAGAAATTTTAGTAGGTAACCTTGAACCAAAACAATTTTATATATAAAATTGGTAAATTATATTGCTATGAGCACACTTTTGGCGAATACTCACACAACATCTTGTTTACTCAAGACATTTTTATTCCAACTGCCGCAGCAATATTAATTTACACAGCTCAATAAAACGCACCATGTTTCCTACTTTTCCCGCAAAATCAGAATAAATCAAGGAACTGTGGGATAGGGTTGTCAAAAGTATCAAAAGTCAGATATTAATCAATACTTTTTTGACACAAGATACTAATTTTAGCAAAAAAATGTTGCTTGATGAAGGCATAACGCCGAAACTACGCACTTCTAATACATTACTTTTAGTTTGCAAGTACGACGGTGTGCGGGAATCTTTCTCTCTAGCAAAAAATATCTGAAATAGATTACATCAACAGTAATTTTTGAACTCCATTATCAGACAAACATTTATAAACCTCATGTGTACAGTTGATTTATGAATGATCGCTGTAGTTTTTTTCCTAGTATCAAAATTGAGTATGAAATGTAATATAATAATACAACACGACTTCATTGCATTGATCAAAATGAGCGATTAGCATACAGTGGAGCAAATTGTGCATGTTCTCCCTCTTAAAAAGATGAGGGAGGCCTTTAATTTTTATCATTAGATAATCACATGCAAGCAAGATTTCTGGCTCTGACAGACCTGTAACTCCTTCTTTAAGAGGCTCCTCTGTCCACCACTCGTTATCTGTGTTAATGGCATGTTTGAACTCATTATCAGTATGAAAGACACCTGTCCACAGCCTCAAACAGTCACACTCTAAACTCCACTATGGCCAAGACCAAAGAGCTGTGAAAGGACACCAGAAACAAAATTGTAGACCTGCACCAGGCTGGGAAGACTGAATCATTGAAAATGAAATGTGGCTGGGTCTTTCAGCATGACAATGATCCCCAAATACACTGCTCCCGGGCAACAAAGGAGTGTTTTTGTAAGGAGCATTTCAAGGTCCTGGAGAGGCCTAGCCAGTCTCCAGAACCCCATAGAAAATCTTTGGAGGAAGTTGAAAGTCTGTGTTGCCCATGCAGCGAAAGCCCCAAAACTGCTCTAGAGGAGATCTGCATGGAGGAATGGGCCAAAATACCAGCAACGGTGTGTGGTTGTGAAGACTTACAGAAATGTTTGAGCTCTGTCAAAGGGTTTATTACAAAGTATTGAGATGAAATTTTGTTATTGACCAAACTTATTTGGTCAATACTTATTGGTTACTTATCGTCCACCAAAATTTGCAAATACGTTCTTTAAAATGACAGGCCTGCCTCATCTTTTTAAGTGGGAAAACTTGCACAATCGGTGGCTGACTGAATACTTTTTTGCCCACTGTATATGCATCCAAATACATTTCTAGTTCAAGCATGGCTTTTTCCTGAGTTCTTAAATACGTCTGCAGGGCCTGTCTCTGTATACAGTTTACGTGGTTATATTCCAGTGTAACCAGAGTTTTTATGTTAACTGACTAGGATTTTACACCTTAACCAAAGCACAGGTTCACGTGCATCTCCAACTTAATTAGAATTAACTGTATGTAATTCGGTTTTTGTTTTGTAAATATACTCTGTGGCATTACACTCACAAAACATCTTTGAAACGAGAGTCCCAACTGTGTCAACTCATTGAAATAGTATTTGCCTCAACTTTTTTACTTTTGTTCTTGTAGTTGATTTACCATAACGTCTGTCTGTCTTTGCG
This sequence comes from Pomatoschistus microps, assembly GCA_029875035.1. Taxonomy (NCBI): domain Eukaryota; kingdom Metazoa; phylum Chordata; class Actinopteri; order Gobiiformes; family Gobiidae; genus Pomatoschistus; species Pomatoschistus microps. Next base: position 4,064 of record JAPMNZ010816911.1, on the reverse strand, counting down.
ACTACTAGATCAGTTTCCATCCAAGGAAGACCTTATGTAAAGTTCGAGATATGTTGATGGTGCTCTTGTTGTACCAGTACTGCAGGAATCTCCAGCTAGATGCACTGGACAACATTTTGGTTGCAACTCTGTTTAGAAGGTGTTAGAGTATTGTAAAGACAATTGGGATTTGAATGGTACTACTATTGCTATGGTGGCCTTGACGGCTGCTGACTAATGAGAGAGTAAATGAGTGCAGTCAGCCTTGTGTGGAGCTGATTAGAGCTACACTGCGCCCCTGAAAGCCACAAAGGCAGAGTCCCTCTCTGTATCGTTTAATCTGCTCTCTTCTCACTGATTCTCATCACACCACATAATAAGTAACACAATACCTACACATTCAGATGGACTGTGCTGAAACAATATGTCATCCAAACAGACAATGCAACTGAATAATTGGACCAGAGACAATGACAATGACATCAGGCCCACACAATGAACAGCATTAGCACATTCTTGGGCATGGCTGCTGAAGAAACCTTGTTGAATCAGCAGATTATTTCTGCTGGTTGAAAATTAAGTATAATATACATGTTACCACACGGTGTGTTTTGAAACCTTGTTCCCCAATCCATACATATACAATATTCCCAAAGCATGCTTTTTTCTTTTCTTCATTACATTGCTGGACACATGAGCCAATTCTGACCATTGAAATTGCACTAAAAACACAACTCTATTAGTACAAGAAGAAGAAGAAGAGGAGGGTTTGTGAGGATGAAAGGAGGAAGAGCAGAGGAGCAGGATGTTCATTGGTGATACACACTACACCTGGCCTCTTCAAGTCATGTCTAATCCGGTCCAGACTAGATCTATAGTTGTTTCTTTTAACAGTACCGTATATGGTTGCACTGCCTTCCTTGTACAATAGAAGAATATAAAGGCAACGCATTGGAGAGACGATTCAAAATATTTGTGTAGAATTGCATGACATTTAAAAAAAATTCATTATTTAGATATAAAGGGCCCTCAAATCGGAAGTATTATGATGTTTAATTAAATTCACAGAATATGTTAAATGCTTAGTGTAAAGTTGTATAAGTTTGATTGATCAAATATTCTGAAATATTCAAATTATTTGGCAAAGTATTAAAAAAGTGTGACAGCTGTTTGTCTTTGTAATCATTTAATTATGCATTGCAACACTGAAAATGTACTTAATGTGTATTTGTCCTACATATTTGCCCCATTGATACTTCAGTACACTGGTGGTCCATGTGTACATTCATTATTGAATTCATTTTTCATAACCAATTTTAAAGACAATATTATTTTGATATTCATGATAACACATTTTGGTAACACAACTCAATCTAAGGTCAAAATAGTCCCACTTTGCTTTCTTTAATTGAATACTCTGCGTGCTGCACAGACTCGTTGTTGGAGGCTGTATGTTTGCCTGTTATGAGTCTTGTTGTGGTTCTTCTTGTCTCTGGTGATTAGTAAAGTTCAGCACAGACCACATTATGTGATGGTCCGCTGCCTACAGCCACTGCGCTCAGTGCAGTTATGGGCCAGCTGCCAGCGCTGGCGCGGCTGCTCGCCCATGCAGTCTCCGGAGAGGGGACCACGCTGGAGCAAATTGGCAACGTCCCACCTTTGTATATGTGTTTTTAAATGTGGGCAGAACTTTGACGGGTGCTGTTGATAATGGAGGGTACATTACAGTTTATATTAACCCTTTAGGCACCAAAGCAGAATTGCTACACAAGCTCATAAATTCAGAGCACTTGTTATACAGTGACTTGGCTTCCCACAATCGTCTCCCTACATCTTACATCGTCTCCCAATTTCCATTATTCATAAGAGTAGTCCTATCTCTTTTTGAGTAACAGGTTTCCATTTCTTTAAAATAAATGGCGCCTCGAGGGTAAAATTCAATTGGTTTAATTTAGGAGATTATGGACGAAGGGTCATAATCCATCTACATTTTTTGTTCTGCTTCTCAATCAATTACCAACACTGTGCCAAGTTACAAATCACAAATAGACATGTTCTCAATAAATAATGATTTTCTAAACAGTTCAGAGCTTACTCAAGGTCTTCTATAGTTTATTTTTTGCTGTTGTGTATTATTTTACAGTCATAGGACTTTGTAGACTTTAGATTGGCATAACAGAAGATAATACAGGTCTATGTATTGTTGTTTCTGTCCATGACATTCTCTAAAACAGTGACATTGACCTTATTTACCTTCACATCATAACCTCTCATCACACTTGCTAATGCTTCTCAACAAGAGGGTCTTTGGTTTGAATCCCTGTTAGCTCTGGGCCATTCCCAGTGTTTTTTACATGTTCTCCCTGTGTCTGTACTCCTATAATGAGTGAAATATATGACACATATTTTTTAAATGGTATAAAAATGCAATATATTTATCCATGTTGTAGTCAACACATGACACTTGTAGACCTCGCCTCTCGCCCCAAACTGTACTAAAATCCTAATAACAGCTCACTGCCTTCCTTATACTGACTCCGACTTTGGTGCGGGTCATGTTTACACCAGTCAGACGGCATTTGTTAACGTATACTGGATCCGTGGATATGTGGTTTTGCCCAAAACATTTCAGTACAAGGATAGCTGTCAATCAACAGGAGACTGGAGCAGACCACAGCAGACTCTGGCAACAACAGACCTTGTGCATACCTGCATCGCACCCCGTCTCCACACCCTGAGGTCTTCCATGTGGGTCAGATTCTGGTGTTAGAGTCTTGGGTGCATTAGTTTGTCTGTATTTTCTCTCCAGAGCGAAGATTTGACCCACAAACTGATTTTAGGAATCTGTAGCACTCATAGCAAAAGGGGAATTCAAAGCCTGTTAAAGAAAAATCTTCAACAAAACCAAAACCTGGCTAAGAACTTAAGAATGCTCCACGAACACCTGGCTCAACAACACTTTTAGAAATGAGAAAAATATTGTTGTAGTTGTGACCATAGCTTTAAAGACAGACAAATACAAATGAATAATGAAAGACCAAAAGGAATGTTACATATTACCTTTAAACAAACAAGCACCGGTTTGGTAAAAGAAAGACATGGTCGAAGCTCTTCCCCATGGTTTGGTTTTACAGTTTAATAAAGTTAAGATTTAGAGGAATACTTCATCTTGTATCCAGATTTAGTTTTGTTGAAATAAAACCTCAGAGACTAAACCACAGAGCAGCCTGCACAATAGCCTCAAACGTCTTGAGGGGTGAAAAGGCGAGCTGCAGTGTTCCTTCAGCCGCACAGACAGATAATGTGAGCCTCAAACAGAAGAATGTCATTGATGTCGGGGCAAAACCGCCTCAGAGAAACGTGACACTCTCTGGGGTCAGACCTTTGGGCGTGGTGCTGAATAGACTCTAATTCCTATTCAGTCTCTGTGGGCCCAGAGAAAACTATTGTCAGGAGGAATTACCCAGCACGTCACACACTGCATCAGGCCCCACTCCACTCGTCCTGGGTGGAAACGGTCTCCAAATGTTTGAAACAACCTTCACCTTGATCTGAACAAACTGCAACCGCACATTACTTCATGCTTGTTTATGACACACTTTAATAAGGATATCTATTAATGATACATGGTTTTATAGATAACAGCCAAAGCACAATACTACATTCCTAAAGCCATGCCCTGTAAGAGGCTGTGGTAAAGACTGTTATGCTTATTTCTTTAGGCTTTACGCAATTAAGTGATTACTTTGCTGCTTTTAGTCACACTGTAAAATATACTTATTGATATCCATATGGTAAAAACTGGAGGAGACAGGACAAGCTTTTTAATATGCGAGTACACCGCTGAATACACTTTTAAATAATATATACAGCCTCCCAAGCCCAGGCCAGTGAGAGGATTTTGTAAGAGGACCTTGTAGAAAAATCAAAACTGGAGCCATACACACTTGTAAATATTTGATTTGTATGTTCAAGGTTCATGACACGTGCCAACGTTCTATGATGAATGATGGATGGCTCTCGTATCTGCTGGAAATATCAACTGAACTATGTTTCCCAAAGATATGAGATGTTTCCCAAATATG
>JAPMNZ010816853.1:0-15827 GCA_029875035.1 Pomatoschistus microps | reverse complement strand
TAAGATCCTTTATTTATGCCACAGTGGGAAACCCTTTTCAAACAGCCTATATCTGTTTATTTTGTATCCTGTTTGTTTTTGTTGAATGTGTAAAAGTTAGATTGGACTTGCTGAAGTGTCACTAATAATAATTCACTAGTAACTTAGTCACTTTCCCTGTTGTTATTACATGCATTATCCATCCATCTGATACTTCTACCCTTCATTAGTCACTTTACCTGTTGATATTATTACTGATGTTTATTCTGCTCATATTCTCGCTGCTAAAGTACTATATACACATCTGTAAATACTTCTGAACCACGTGCAATTATAGCTACAGAGTTTATTTTATTTTTAGTTTTATTATATCTTACCATCTTACAATCTTATTTTAATTATATTGTCTATTAGCTTAAATAATAGACTCAATTTGATGTGTGCAATCTGAGTGCTCTTATTTCCTTCTTTTTATGCTGTAATGCGCACAACAATGACACTGAAATTTCTCCACTGTGGGACGAATAAAGGAATATCTTATCTTATTTTATTGACAAAGAAAAAAAGTTAAATCTAAAAATTAAAACTAAACTTGACACTTGACATGACAATTCAACATTTCTCCATTAACAAAGAACTTTTGTGACGTCAGACAATAGACTAAGGAATGTCACTTAACCATCGGCTTGTGGTCAGCCATTGCTCATTAGAAAGGCGTTCACTAGAATAAAGTCAATAGTCCACAGAGTTGTGCGGTGTCACCAGGCGTACACCTGTGTGCTGTATACATGTGATGAGGTTGCGTGTTTTCTGTTGCCTGTGGCCCCGGGTGAAACAAACAGGCTTTGTTGTTCTATAGAAAGCACAAACCCCACATGTTTTAAGCAAATGGACAAAGCTATTATTAGCAAAGTGCACCAGTACCAGCTGAAATCTGACAACATGCAGCAGAGTGAATTTTCAATGGGTACCAGGACATGCTAAAACGATTATATAAACCTGTAATTACCTGTATGTCAACCTGCTTGTCTTGTAACATCTGCTGCAGCTCGAGGAGGCTGTCTTTGAGGGAGCGCAGTTTTAGAGACAGCTGCTCAGCCTCTCCTTTCGTCTCTGCTCGTCCCTCCAACAGCAAACTCTCGCTGTGGACCGACAGCTCCGACAGATACGACACCTTCTGCTCGATCTCAAAAAGCATGTTCTGAAGCCACAGAAACAAAAGTTATACGTTTAATTTTCTCCGCAGACATTCAAACGTTTACACAAGACAGCCTAATAAAATTATGAGGTCCAAGATCTCAGGAGTATTAAATCTATAAAGTTTTTAAATGGGTCAAGCTTTATATTTGAACTCTTACAATATACAGAGAGAATGATGTGGTTTAGTCCTCCCTTTTCATCAGAGCCAAAGTGTGACCAATTGTGTGGAGAAGGGATTAGGACTGTGTGTGCAGCAAAATACAAGGTCTAGAAATGTCAGGCCACTAATCATTCCACAACAAGACTTTTCTCACAAGTAAAGAGCCGAGCATGGAAGATTAGCATTTGGAGATTAGCCTTTTAAGCTCTAATACAAAATACAGCACAAAATTGGTGGTGTACAACTAAATCCAGCTAATTACAATGCGAACAATATACGTATGTATGTGTGTATGTTACTCTTACATATAAGAGTAACCACACAACCAACCGTAGTTTCCTTCCCATATTTAAACACTGCAAGGAAATATATTCTTTACACTGCAAAGCATGATAAACTATGAGGTAATAATTTGCTTGGATCAAAGTTTTTTTATTTTAATTTGAGTACATACCCGACATTTCTTGTATCTTTATAAAATAAGATAATTTTGTGCTCAAATTAATTATATTTAGCCTATTTTTGGCTTGTTTCTCATAACTTTTTGCAGTTGTCATGTTTTAGATTTGTACGACTGAATATCATTTAAAAACAGTGGCTTTTTCCAGTGTGTCCCTGATGCAATGATTCTGGCTCGTGTGCAGTGACTCCCCCTGGAGATAATGATGTGTGTGGACAGACCCTCAGACCTGAACTCAGCGGGAGACAAATGTGAGCTTTAATCAGCTTACTGTCGCGCAGATGCTACACGCACGCTTACACACGAACAATTATGTAATTAGCGCCCCCCAACCCAACATTACAGAATGAAAAAAGTAATTATTTGGCAGACCTCATGCTAATTTAATGTCAATGTTTAAAAATGGCGTCTTCTTTTGATATGGGGACTAGGTTTGGTAATATCTACAATGGTCTTATTACAATTAGGAATACAGGTTTATTTTGCATGGAAAGCTAGTGATGTTATATAATGTAACTGTGATGTGTACAACATTACTTCTGAAAATAGATGCCTATGGACTCTAGTATCCATAGAAACAGGAGAGGAGGTTACAGAGGAATGTACAGAGGGGCCGAGGTTCAGACCACCAACATAACTTTTAAAACACATAAAACATTACTTTTGAATGCACTGGAAACGACAGCAAGTCCTACGCAGCTCTGAAACAGTTGTTGTTTTATGCTTTACAATTGTTATTTTTCTTGCTTTTTTCTACCTTTAAATGTTACTGCAGTGCAGTGTTCATGGTTTAACGCTGATCGAGACCAGAGCAGAGAGGATTCACAGACCGAACCAAGCAAATCAAGCAGAAATCCACTGGAGGAATGCACATTTTTTGAAAAATGCTAACAAAGCATTCAGCATTTTACTCTGGACCAGTGCAGAAAAAATTGCCTGAACCAAGTGGCTACTCCACCTCTGCTACTGTGATCTGTTCTGCTCCACCCACCTATCTAAATACAAAGCAAATTGAAGCACACATTATTCAAAAAAATATACTAAATCTCACCAGCTACATTTAAAAAGAAATACACATTCTTACCAAAACTTACGAATTTCTTCATTATTATAATAATAATAATGCATCGGTTTTATACAGTACTTTCTTGGACGCTCAAAGACGCTTTACGTCATTATTCATTCCCTCCATACACAGGGTGATGAACTACAACTGTAGCTACAGCTGCCCAGGGGCACCCATAATGTGGGTAAAGTGTCTTGCCTAAGGACGCAACAAACAGCAATAAACATGACCTACTTGTGCTGTTAGAAGGTTGGTCTCACCTGACAATCCATGAGCTGCTCCTCCATGTCCAGGTCTTCACTGTGGAGCTGGAGAGCTGAGCTGAGGGTGGCTCGAGTGCTGAGGAGCCAGTGGTCCAGCTCTTCAGCCTCACTGTGGTACCTCTGCAAGGCCTGTTCCTGCCGCTGCTCCTCCAGCTGCTCACTCAGCCTCTCCTGCAGCACATTGAGAGAGACAATAATATAAAACTATGATTAATAGAAAAAAGGGAAGTTGTCCATAACATGAAAGCAAAGTTTTTAAATGTTAGTACAGTTCTTGTTAGACTATTAAGAGCACATGTATAGACCGCGCCGGCTTCATTTTAGAATAGCGTTTTCCATGTAAAGGCAGCACTTGATTATAAATCGCAGGTTGTAATGGAGCACTTCATCAACAACCACTAGAGAAAAACAAAGCTGATAGACGACTGTTTTAACAGGTCACTCCAGATGGTAAAATGAAGGGGTTGACTTGACTTGATGATCAAAGCACTCTGGTAAATCTCATCTATTTTGACAATAAACATGCGTTCCCGTACTAGTACATGATGGGATCAAAATAATGTAACAAGATTAATAAAAGAAAAGAAAGTTAAAGCCGCAAGCTGCGTCTAACGGCCTTCGCCTTTACTGTGCAAAGGAGGGGACACTGACGCCCCAACTGCATACAGCCCTGATGGGAGAAACACTAATTCTACAGCTAACTTTTGATGCTACACGTATCTAGATGATGTGGAGCAATTTTGAGCCAAATCTGTGAAACGGCCGAGGCTGGATCGTTTCGTAACAAAAAATTCCCTCTGTAGGGGACGCTATAGGCTGTAATGTACTGTTTTTCTCATCCAGATTACGTAGACCCAGGAGTTGAACAACCAATACCAATTTTGTGCAAAACAAAAATAAATCTCTGTGGATAACTTTAGATGCTACTTGTGTTTAGATGATGTAGAAATGACCGAGGCGGAGTTGTTGTTCATACGATGTGTGTGAATTCAAGTTTCTTTCAAAATGATAGCCATAATATAATTTTTTATCTTGTATTGAGGTGACAAAAATATAAACCAAATATTGTAGCTTTAGGATCAACTAAATGCAAAATTGGCACAATGTGTGCAGCTATTGTGTAATTTTTTTACAGGACCTGATGTTTGGGGAAAATTTGGCAACTTTTCATGCATGTTCAGGGGGTGAAAATGAGGTTCAAAAAGAAGAAGAGAAAATTAATATTATTTTTTTTTTCCCGAGAAAATCCGTCCTCAAGCATAAACATTATATTTTTCAATGTCACATGATACATCATTTTAAAGAGTTTGGGTAGACGCACGGAACCGTTGCGTTTTGGTGAGTGACGGGCACTGACGCATCCGTAACCCACCAGGACCTCTTGCATTCAGCATTGTTAAAGCAATAGGCCCTTACGCAGTTCGGCACTCAAGCCTAAAAACAGGAGAGGCTCTGTAAACTGTAAATAATAATAAATACATTAGCTGCATTGCTACATAGGACGCAGGTTCAAAGAAGCATAGAAATATAATCCAGCGAACACTGTACATCTTAGTTGAGGGACAAAAGTGGGGTGTCTTGTACCTCTAGCAGTTGCCGCTTTCCAGAAGCCTTCATTCTGATGGTTGCCATTCTTTCTCCGAGCACGGTGAGAGTGGAATGCAGAGCCAGCTGGTCGCCTGGTTCCCCATCACTGTCACTGTCTCCCAGCTCCTCGGAAAAACATGTTTGTAACTCTCCTATTTCCTCCTGCAGCATCAGTATCTCATCCATGAGCGCCTGGACAGAAAGAATGTACAAATAAAGTTAAAGGAGACAGGAAACTGGAAAGGGCACAACTAAACCTATAATTGTGGCTTCTCCAAACGCCTGGCAGCGCAAATATTTGGTAAAATTTGCTTAGCAACAGTGAACATGTTGGATAGTGGCACCATCGCACCAGCAAATCAAACTGGAAATGGAATTAGAGCTTTGTTTTAACACTTTGTCTTCTAATGTAGTGACTTAACTTGATTTTCTACAGTGATCAAAAAGAAATATAGTCTTTTTTACCTGATGTGCGGCCATCTGGCTTTCCGGGCTCTTGTTGGGCTCCAAACTCTCATTGAGCGCTGTTTCAATGGACTCCATCTTAGAGGAAATGGACTGTAGAGACTCTTGGTAGTGCTGCTGTCTCTCCAAGGCCTCATATAAACTCTTCTGCTTTTCACTGATCTGTTTTAGTTGAAATGTGTTTTAGAGCAAAACAATTGGGTCAAATGAAAACGATGCGACAGAGACATACCACGTTCTTTAATGTTTCCCAGGACCTCTGCAGATCATCCAGGTTAGCAGCATTAGTTTCCAGTGACGGATCATACAGTTCTTGGAGAGGAGCACGACTAAGGTTCCCTCGCGCCTAGAGGCAACAAGAAAATGAAACAATTCTCAGCACATTTAAAACAGTTATTCAAAAGCTTGTATTTGAGTTGTTTTGGTCGTTATGGTTCTCAAGGTTATGTCTCAAAATGTGCTTTGTTCATATTGACTTTGTCTGCAGTCAACAGATAACAGCACAGAGAGGACACGCTTTGTCTTTCAGTTGGAGAAGAATCTCATTGCAGACAAATCGAGGGAAATACAATTTCAGGGGTTAAAACAAAGTAAATCAAACAAAATAGCAGCGAGGGAAGCAGGGGCAACACAACAACTCTCCCATATCTGAAATGGTAAGCCCTATAATGTTGGCTCAGCCAAACGCCTCTGGCGGAACATGGCGGAACTACATTGGTCTGGCAGAGCCAGGCTACTATAATGTGTCTCTAATGTAACTTTGCTGAATACTTAAAACGGATGAGCATGTGGCAATGCAAACTGTGGTTAGCCCTCCACTGTTCTCTACACTAGTTTATTTTTCTCAAATGCGCTTCACTGAAGGAGAACTGTCTGGACTTGAGTCCATGATCATCAGTACCTGGTTAAGAGTAGCGTCCCCATTTGCCCCTGGGGAGGGGGAGCGGCACGCAGGGGGAGAGGAGACCTCACTGTTGGTGCCTTCCTCCCCTGATTCTTCTGTGACAGGGGAGAGAAGTGTGTGGCAGCGGCCTGCTGTCATCTGACCACACCGCACGCACATCAAACATAAGCATCAAAGAAGCAGGTTACAACAGATGAGGGGTGAGCAGGAAGGAAACGCAGGAAACAGAGGAGAAAAGAACAAAGAATAAATTAATAGGGGTGAGGTAAGGAAGACTGCATTGAGCATTTCATTTAGTAAGAAGAAAGTAATCAGTCACATGTCAGTAACACATTAAATCATTCTATTCAAAACACAAAGAACATCCTCAATATCACTTTAAAGTGAAAGCAGAGAATAGGCATCTGACAGTATTTTTGAATATTGATTACTGTAAAGCACTGTGCTATATGTGTAGGAAAAGTACTTAGTTTGCATAGTCAATAAGCCGTAGAGACAGGATGCCTCAGTAATGGTACTTTGTAGGAAGTCCAAATACCATATTGTTTGTTCTGCTGTTGTTCTCAAACCTTCTTCAAGGACAATCCACTCAAGTATTTAGTGCAGCGGAATGTGTTCAACCAGTACCACACTGAGCACTGATGTGACCTCAAGACTAAATAACACCAACTTTTCCCCCACTTTTCAGGTTCTTAGATTTATTCAGCCATCTTTAGTCAGAGCTAAAGCATTTCCTGTCTCTATGGCCAGTTGAAAAGATTATGGACTTTGTATGAACTACTACTAGATTTCTTTTAAAAGTTTATAAAAATTAAGAAGAGAAAATGAAGCCTTAGAGTAAAGCAGTATTCACTTGTATAAGAACTTCCAGCGGCTGTCCCATAAATAGCACAACGTCTGTGGATGCATGCTTTAGTACAGAGGCAGAGCAGAAATGTGAGCCAAGCCCTACTGGGCACAAACCTCAGGCCCGGGGTTTCAGAGATTTTATGATGCAACGTACGCGCAACAGTGATCTTCAGCAAACTAAAGAACTGTGTGGAAACTCTGCTATGACTTACATTAAAACTACATCAGTATCTATTCATGCCACAAACACACTCTCTGTTCAAAGCCAAATCTGCATGCAGCAACATCCTGTTTCCTGAGTGCACTAAGCAGCAGTGACAAGGCTAAAGGAAACTCACAAATCTGAATACAACAGCCACTGAGCGCGGCAAGGAGAATGTGTGGAGCTTTTCTGCCTCAAGTCCAAATTAAACCAGGCACAGTATGACACATAAGCAGCAGCAGCAGCAGCAGCAGACATAACTGGGCTAATATGAAGTGAAGTAACACAACAGTCAACCAAAATAGAGCTGGGAAAGTGATGGTTATCTGCTTTGAAGGAGAAAAGAGAGAAAAATCTAAAATATGACCATCCCATTGCAATGAATAAATGACAGGGCAAGAAATGTCATCACTGCACTTAATGTCATTGTCATTTATACTTTGTTAATCTAAATCAATTGGAGAGCTAGTTTTTTGCAGTCGCAGTATATAACTGTAGTGTATGTATAAACTGCGGAAAATCACAGACAATTTATACAGTCAAATTAAGCATATTACTGTTCACACATTACATTAGTGAACATAAAGAAAGCATGTATAGTTAAGTTAGGTATGCAATCATCTTTTGCCAAGTGCAGATAGACCCACAGATTCTCACCAAACATTACACATGTGTCTGTCATTAAACGACTTGTGCACTAACCATGACGACTGAGGGGTGAGCAGGCTGCTTGGAGCTGGTCCCATTGCTGACAGCGTTGGGCAGTTCATCATCACTGAGCTCGTCCACGCCGTCGGAGAGACCTTCCACCTCACTCACGGTCAGCAGCATCGTGGCATGTTTGGCTTTCACTGTCAACATCTTACACTTGGAGTGAAGTGCAGCGATCTGCTCCTGGTAGCCACGGATTTTCTGAGCCAGCTCCTGTCAAAACATAGCCTCCAGTTTACAAAGCAGACCCCACACCCCTGGGGTCAAGAAGGTCCATTTCCCGGGGAGATATGAAAAGTTCCTTGTTAAATAGATCCTTGTTTTAGAGTCCCAGTCAGCGTTGAATGTAGTGCCGGCATGCGATGAGTAAGTGGAGCGGACACATTTTCTCTCCTCCCCAGTCTCACACTGAATAAGCTTGGAAAGACAAGAGCTCCCACTCTCGCTAATATTTTTTTTCGTATCTTCTTTCTTTCGGCCAATCACGGCAGCTCAGAGGCGGGTAACTCGCCAACAAAACAGGATGTTTGGTTGAGCGTAGGAAAACCCTATCAGAAATAGTTTAAAATTCCTCAGACAGACACTCCCTCTCTCCTACAACACATACAACAACTGCCAAGGAAAAACAGGAAGTGACCTCAGAACGCAGCATCCCCCTTTCCTCTCTCTCTATCTGACCAATCCTGAGAGCAGTTTGGTCTAACAAAAGGGAGGAATGACAGAGGAGGTGTCAGATTACATGGCTGCTATAGGCTGTCCCTCCTCCCCTCCTGCTCCCTGTGTGTGTCCCACAGATGGTCGGCTCGCTGATAATCGGGTCACGTGATTGGGCCGGAGGAGTAGTGAGAGATCAGGCATAAACATACATTAAACACTGACCTTAACCTACTGTTGGTATATACAGACATCAGTAAAAGCCATCTTGATAATGTTCCATAGCAATATTTGATGTCATGTATGACATCGATTACTCATTCATTATCATATATACATATATTTATATATTTAGGGACTATAAACCAATGATTGTAAGAGTTGGTGCTCTGCAGTTTTCCCCTCCCTGCTGCAATATCTATGCATGAGAGATCACTTACTCAGCAATCCAAGACAGCAGCAGTAAGCCTCAGGCTTAGGAAGCAGAATGTAAACTTTATCATTGTAAAATATTTACATTTTACTGCAGATAAGAGAGGAAGAGCGGGCACTCACTGGATGTTTATTTTCCACTTCAGTATTTGGAAGCGTTTAACGGTAGCATTATTCTTATGCTTGTGTAATTTTCATACAAACTATCTATTTGTGTAGGTTCACTGTTTTCTTAATAATGATATTAACAATTTAAAATATTTCATAATAAATAAATATAAATCAGCCATAATGTAGCTCATGTAAAGACTGTAACTGATACATTTGTTCAGACCTCGTGGTGGTGAATCTGAGCCTGCAGTTCCTGGATGTTGCTGGTGGAGACGGGACGGTCCTGAATGATGCGATGAGCTTCTTCTATCAGTCTCTGGAGATTCTTCACTTCCTGTTCATACTGCTCATACTGCACCACAGCCTCCTGAAAAGGAAGTAACAGCTTTTGTTGATCTATTTGTTAGAGAGGACCATGTGTAAATCCATTAATCTCACCAAAGAGAAGAGATACTTTATACTGGATTTAGCTAAATCGAGTGCTCCAGCAAAACATGTTGAAAATACACTACACTAAACCATACATGATAAGATACTACATGCAATATGCCCAATGGACAAGCTTATGAGGGCGAAACAAAAACATCCCCAAGAGGCCTGTCAGGACAACGCAAAAACTGAATTAAGAGACAAACAGTGACAGTTTAAGTAGCAGTGAAGTATTTCAAATTCATCAGATATTTTTATTTGCCATTTGCAGTAAAAGCACATTGGAATACATTAGGTTTTAGCATTTATACATTTGAAACATTAATAAACAATATGGCCTTTATTATTTTGTACTTTTTTTTGTTTTTGTTTTTCCCAACACTCCCCAGAGCATTTTGGGAAGAAATCAGACCACAACATGTGTTATTATCCTGTAATAAAACATTTGATCTTTTACAGACTGAGAGCTGATTTGCTGAGTAAGGGCTAGTACTGATATAAAGAAGTAAAAGAGGCTAAAAATATACGCATGTGAAAACTAGAGATATTACAAAACGATTTTGAGATCGAGAAACTAGCTGCATTTTTTCTGTCACTATCTCCTGTTACTGTGTAACTATGTTGCACCGATGCCAAGATTGGTTAAAGATTTACACAAGTTTTTTTGTCTATGGGGATTTTGGGGTTTATACAGTTGAAATTAAACTATGCAGTGTTGGTGATGCTTTAAACAAAATTTTGTGGCTCTTATGGATCTTTTATGAGACTCTTGCAGAATGGACTCTAACTCTGCCGTTATGCTAAAACTGAGCTGGTTATTACAGCAGCCTGCAGATTTCAGAACTTTTCCACTTGGGTTATTTGAAGGTCGAACGAAACTTTTATCTACTGGCGGCGTGGCAGATGCTGAGGGGAACTGCTGTGTTTTTTGCCTTGGTATAAACCCATGAGAACGCTGTGAAACTCTGGTCGAGTTGTTTCTGCTGTGTAACAATAAGACCTCTGCGTTTGTTGTAATTTTCTTCATTGGTGATTGATGCGTACATGTCTGGACAGCTAAAAATATCAATACATTTAATTTTGATCTTGTTGTTTCAAAGTTAGGCACTTGAGCTTTTAGTCATTGTTAGTAAAATTGCATAAAATAAATGCATGCCCTTTATTTATTAAGTTGGGACAGTTTATGTTGATGAACACACCTCTCCACATTGTACCAATGGACTAATTTGCATCCATTGTGCCACATATGCACTCACAAACACACACTCATTCATCATGACCTATTGTATATGTTTTTAATGGTACGGAAAACCAGAGTATCCAGAAGAAACCTACACAGACATGAGGAGAACATACAAACTCTACTTAGAAAGGCCCTGTTCCGACCCAGAATCTTCTTGCTTAAAAGCGAGACTGCTCTCAGCCACGGTGCCGCCCATCTTTGTAATAGATTACCATAATAGTGTATAACTGTCTGTTACTGAAATTGATTGCATTATGTACTTGAGAAAAACTGTTTATCTTTATTCCCTTCTTAACTGTAACTGGAATGGCTTCTGAATGGTTTGTGGAAATTTGAAATTTTGCTGCAATGGGACAAATAAATGTTATATATTTTCTACTGCCCCCTACCTGCAGGATGTTGCACTGCTGGATGGTTGTGTGCTGCAGATGGCTGGCCTCTTGCTGCAGAGTTTGTGCAGTTCGACAGATGGGGAGACTGGCCACTGCCTCCTCTGGCAGCCGGAGGGCGCTCTGACACTGCTGGACTGCTGCTACCTGCTGCTTGAAGCCCTCCATCTCCACAAGAACACGCTGAGAGAAGTAGTGTCATATATGAGAACGTATGCAGTTTTCAAATTGAGAAGTAGACTTAAGAAACATACTTGTCTTTGAGTGAGCTGCTCTCTGAGGTTCAGCCGGTTCAGATCTGGAGATGCGAGTGTGATCTGGACCTGGTCTACAGCAGTGTGGAGACTCTTCACCTCTGCCTCCAAACGCAGCATATCCTGAAGAGGCAAAATGTTAATGTATAACAAAATAATAGCCCTATTTATCGAACATCTTTTAAGTTGATCTTTACATTGTAAAGGCCAACACAGAGTGAATTACAGAATGAATATTAAGAAAAAGCTATCAATTATAGAAGAGCACAATTCAAATAAATATATGAAACATATGAATTAAAATGAATGTAAATCAAAACAATGAGATAATCATTACAGATTACAGCAGGGTAAAACAGAAAAGATGGGATTCTAAGGAAAATGTATTACTGCTTCATATCCAGAAGAGGGCACTGTGAGACTATAGTTATTCATTGTACAATCATGTTTTTCCCATAAAGAAATGTTTATAATCTAAGCCATAATTTAAGCCAATATTTAAGTGAAATGCGTGGAAATCTCTGACTCTCCTTTTCAGCCCCTCACAAATGATTGGTGTCTATCGATTTTTATTCATGTATCAATACCAAAACAAAACATGCAAAATGTTGTATTGCCAATAATCACACAACAGTAGTTGTCTGATTAAACATATCGTGTACATCATGTCCATTGAAGTCAGAATAAGATTTGTTTAGACAAGGACAAATATGGTTTGTACATGTTGATTATGTGGAGATGCATATAAAAGATGTACATAGAATTTCAAATCTAAATATTTCATATGGTCTCCTTGAGTCTTTAAAAGCTATGAAAGCAGTAGCCCCTTTTCTGCCACATTCTTTATTCATAAACTATAATAATGCAATACTGCTGTTATCTGTAGATAGCAACAGCCCTAACAACTAACCAATCAGGTGTCTACTGTCGCAAATTTGGCCCTTTGTTTGCTAACTCGTTGCTACCCATGTTCCAGCTCAAATATCCTGTTGAAACAATCTTGAACCAGAGAAGGCAAACACTATGGACGGTCATGTCTTTACCTTTGCTGCGTCTTGAAGGCTCTGTAGTCGGGTCCTGGCCGTCTGCTGCAGCTCCTCTGTTCGCCGGCTCAGATATCTCACCTGCTGCATCCACCTGTGCGTCTGCAGCACTTCCCCCAGATGCCCCTCCCGCTCGAGCATGGCCTCCAGGTCGCCATGGAGACCCCTGCACTCCCGGAGCAGTGCCTGTCACAGCGCAAACATAAATTACAACTCAAATCCAACGGCCTATTTCCGGTGAGCAATTATGCTAATTAACCCAGTCATCATATGCTACTGTACATGACATGCTGCTACTCCCTGGTGAATATAATTGGTGCTGGTACATCTAAGGCTTGTCTTAACAATTACGCCAGTCCAAATATTCAAACTTATTATGGTGAAATAAAACACACATATTTTACTCAATTAACAGCAACAAATAAGTATAATGCATCAGTTTTATATAACGCTTTCATGGACACTCAAAGACCTTTCACAATATTCTTTCACTTCATACACAATGTGATGGTCAAATACTACTGTAGCCACAGCTGCCCTGGGACACACTGACAGAATGAATGTGTGAAATAGTTTGAAATATAAATAAATATATAAAGAGAGACATATCTATATAAAGATATTCAAGCATTTACAGCTAGCTACGAAACATAGCAGCTACTTATACTGATAGTCATATTTACCTCTATGTGTTAATTTTTTGTGTTCCCTTTGTGCGCTTACTACTGTCCCGTATGTGCGCTGCAACATTGAAATTTCCCCACTGTGGGACTAATAAAGGTTCTTTTATCTTATCTTAGTTCTGCGCAGCTCAACAAACCTGGTGTGCACGGATCTGCTCCTGCAGCTGTGATGCAGAGCTCCAGATGATGTTGCCACTGACCATACACTCTGCTTTCTCGATCCACGACAGGATGAACGACTTCATGCTCTGGTAGTCCTCCATTTGTCTCTCCGCCTGCTCAGAACAGACCAAAACTGGCGTTAAAAAATGGCCAAATATTACCATAAAAGTGCATGAATATTTTAGCATTAGGAGATCACAATAGCTAATGGTCTCCTTCTCTCGACAGCGCCTTTTGCATATTAATTGAGTGCATGTATTTAACTGGATGTCTTTATTAATACACATTTATTTGTTATTTCTCTGCTTCGGATTAACACTAAAATCTGTAACATAATTTAGATTCTCATTTATATCAACAACTAAAAATGTCAATTTCCAAGCCTTAAAGCAAGAAGTTATTTTAGGAATATTTAAAATTCAACATCATTGCATGGTGTTGAATGTTAAATATTTGGAAAAATAAGTAGAAAGGGTTAGAAAAATATCTGCTGGTAACTCCCTCCCACCAGAGGGCAAAGTCAATTTTTTCTTGGCACCAACTGCCAACACAGGTGATTGAAGAACTTTAACTCGGAAATCTAATTTATGGCCAATATTTGGAAACTGCTTGTATACATCATACTATCACAAGACTGAGACAGGAGCTTTTGGACAGAAGGGATAGAGTTAGTTTCTGATATTAGCGTGGATGGAAATAAAAACTCCAGGTTTGTTTTTGATGGAATATTTCCACTTTGTAAACATGTTTGCAGATTATCTGTTGTTTGCACATTTCCTCCCTGAGTGATCCCATTTTTGCCACTTTTTGCCACAAAATTTCTCCATTGTGACATCAATAAAGGATCTTATTCTTAGTATCTTATCTAATCTCTTAAATCTTGCTCACCTTCTTTAGTCTGTTGGACCTGTCTTGGATTTGTTGTGCCGTGTGCCGCTGCACCTCCATGAGTTTGGTCACAGCGTCTCCCAGCTGTTTACACAAGAGAGGGTTCTGCTCTCCAAATTCCTGCACCGCAACCCCCAACTCCCCCAGAGTGCGACCACAGCATTCACACTCCTCACAGATGGCCTGCAATAAAGACAGATCATGTTATAGTTGCTGTTAACGAAAAGAAAGAGGGTCATTGGCAAGACTTTGACAAGTTGCAGTATGACTGTTGCCTCATTCCAAGTGAGACTTTCTTGTATCTTTTAAGAACAAGATCATTTTGCTTGTCCCTTTGGCATATCTTGTTTTAAGGCAGTCAAAATGTGCTCAAATTAAGATACATTTGGCCAAATTTTAGTAATTTTTGTTTTTCCATTGCTTTTGCAGTGCAGAATGTTTCTCAATTTTTGCACTACAAATGCCCTGAGCTACAAAGCCTTATACGATAAAATACATTGATCTTTTTTAAGTTTTGTGACAGCAGTGGGACAAATGAGTGGAACAGGTGGGCTGGTAAGGCAAAGACTCCCTCCTGAAATGCTATTCACTAAAGTGGGGCAACAATGACGGCAAGATCCAGTCCCTGCCATTGAAGCTCATTAACCTCAACATCTGCAAAATGGATGGCCAATGGAGCCGGGGCTAATTGTCTCCTAATTAGTCAATCTGTCTGGTTGATTACTTTGGTCTCTTCTTTGGCCTCCTCCAGATCTCCACACTTGTCGTCCAGTTTTAGGGCCACAGTCTTCAGTTTTGTCTCCATGTCTTGCAGTCTGGAGGTGAAGTCTTGTTTGACGTCTCTGGTTTGCTGCACCTCCCTTTCTCTGGCTTGGACCTGCCACCAACAAAGAAAAACATTAATCAAACAATCTCTGAAATTGAAAACCTATTTCCCTGCTTTGTAAAATTCTAATCTAAGCAGTTTTATGTGTTAATTAACATAAATCTTATACTGTACATGGGGTATTGCTACTGTTATAGGCTTAACTAAATTGGACATTACGATCACATTAAATTACTTCTCAAAGTTAATCATACAGTGATGACCATGAAAACCACTGCCATATGTTTAAAGCTGGGGCACCTAACTTTCAAACTACAAAAAGATAATAAAATGCACAATGCATTACAATGTACAGCCAGTAGCAGATCTTGAGATGTAGAGTGTTTCTGATCTAAAACCACTACATTATTCTCCGCAGGTGTAGGCTTGTCACCTGATCTTCTGCGGATCCCAGAGCCAGTGCCACTTCAGCCAACTGCATACTGAGCTCTGAGGGGAGACCGCCCCGGAGCTCCTGGTACTTGGACTGCTGCAGCTCCGTGATACGCTCCACACTCTGGCGCCTACTGATGACCTCACCATGAGCCGTCTGCAAAAGAAATGATAAAGTTTACATTTCTAATACTTTACATTTCAGAACTATTCAATACAGTTCTATGACTTTATTAAAGAGTAGTAAAAGTAGACATTTACAGGAGGAATAGCTGTAGTAGTAGTAACATTATTAGCATTAAAGGTACACTGTGTAGTTCCTTGTGCCTCTAGCGTTGAGATGTGATATTGCAGTCTCATATATTGAGATATGAGTACGGGTGCCTGTTGGTGACACTGTCCTATACTGTTTGACAGCGCTCTTCAACTCTCTGT
>JAPMNZ010816670.1:0-10848 GCA_029875035.1 Pomatoschistus microps | reverse complement strand
CCCAATATACACGTAACAAATGTGAATCTGAGCCAATTAATGACTATTTAAGCAAGAATACCCTCTGATATTGAAAAGAAAAAACATATATAAGTTTACAAATGAACTGTCCTAAGAACTATGTCTGACCAGTTTAGGAAAACAATCGTAACAACATCATACAACCTTTTTATCAGTCACAGAGGAACTTTCTCTGGGATTACAGAGTAGGCTCTGAAAACCTATTTCTGTTCATCTCCACTAAACTGACGTACTTTTGGAGGTGATTCCTCCGTGACCGCGGCTCCTGGGCTGTCTGCAGTCCTGTCGCTTCCCTCCAGCAGCGCGCACACACGTATGGTAATTTTAAGTTTCTGTGATTTGATAATTGCAGTTACTGAAATAGTAATAGCGAATATTATTGCCTATTGCCTAACTTCTTTATAAAATTATCGTCAAACAACCTTTTTATCCCACTTGTATCAGAATGTGTCTGTAAAATGACTGTTTGTCTTGACAGGCTCCACCCTCCTGCGCATACACCAGCGCTCTCACACGCCCCGGCCCTTCGTCTGTGAGGTGTGCGGTAAAGGTTTTCCATCTGAGTCTGCACTGGCAAACCACTCAAAACGCCACGAGGCCAAGAGCTGCCTGTGCCACACGTGTGGCCGTGGCTTTTCCAACCGGGCCTCTCTTCGCTCTCATGTTCGCACTCACACAGGAGAGCTGCCATACACGTGCACCATCTGCGGCCAGAGCTTCCGTTTCAGCGCAGGACTCAGGATGCATGAGCGTCGGCGCCACCTGGGGCACAAACCCTACACCTGCACAGTCTGCGGCAAAGCTTTCTCTGGTGGAGGAGACCTGCAGGCACACACTCGCATTCATACAGGTACTGCCTCATTCTGGAACATACTGGGACAAGGCGTGTCAACTAGTGAAATGTGGTCATTTAGTGATAAATCGATCAGACGTGATTAAAGGTAGATTTATTTATTATTTAAACCCTCAAATCAAAAGGGTTGGTGCTAATGCGGCACTTAGCAATTAGGACATATTAGAGTAGGGGTCCTCATAAGGGGCGATCGTAAATGCAGGGTAGGAAGTTCATTTGAGGCTTTGCTTCTGCATGCCTTTTCACTATCTGAGCATCTACAGTGAGTATTTCACACATGTTTCAATCTCTCCGCTGATCAATATGGCTTTGACAGACGGCACATCTTCCAGAGTCACAGAGTACTACACACATGTAATTCTTTGCAGGAACGAACACATCTGGACCAAATGTTAAGAAGGCCAAGTAGTGTAGACTGATTTAAAAATGATTGTTGGCTGGGCTGCGTTGGACGGGTCTGTAGGCCGCATAGAAATGTTAATTCAGATCCTCTTCTGTCGAGTTGCGCCGCTTGTCGAGTTGAGCTGCCTCAGCTGTTTATGATGTACTGCAACCCTGCGCAGGCGCGTTACACGGCAGCCGAAGCAATCCAAGATGGCGGACATAAAGTCTGAATTGCTTTAAAAGTTTACATACAAACTAATTAAGACATGAATGTCATTTTTAATGCAATTTGAGGCGAGATGTTGATAGTTCCATGTTGTTTAATGTGGGTTTTAAGAGTCAAAGTTTTGTTTAAGCAGTCAACTGCTCATGTGAAACCACACTGCTGCTGTGTGATCGCAACGCCTTTCCTGACGAGTTGAGCTGCGGCATACGTCATTTTACTGACTTAGGCCGATGACTCGTCCTGTGGCTAACTCAACAGCTATAGACCAGTCGACAACCAAACTCTAAGTTGGAAACTATTAGCTGTTGAGTTAGCCACAGGACGCGTCAACTTTGCGCTAATGCTAATGTTTGCATACGATCGCAAACAAAACTAGATGGCTTTGTGGGATGAGCGCGTAGGAAAATGAGAAGCCTGTGAGCGAGTTGGGGGGCGGTGCTTAACATTCAAACTGAAAAAATCTTGCAGAAATGGGTAAAGCTCCTTTTAAGGAAAGGAGTTTCCTTGATGCCTGAATTGTACAGTAACATATTGACTTTCAGGGGAGAAGCCGTACAGTTGTCGAGACTGTGGGAGGAGGTTTGCGGTTTCATCTCAACTGGTCACACACCGGCGAACGCACACAGGTGAGGTCAAACTGCGCTCAGCGTAACCCTTTCTTCTCACAAGGACACACTCATGCCCACTCTCGGGTCGATCAACTGCTGATGCAATGTGACACTACTAAACAAGTGTACCCTGGTCCATTTCAGATATGTATTCATTACCATAGACAGACTGGCACACAGGGACAACAATCGAAAGTAGTAAGGATGTGGAGTGAACAAAACACTCGCCGTTTGGAAATGACGTTGGATCTACTTCTGTATTGCACTGTGCATAATCTGATATCACTATTCAACAGTCTTTTGGTTAGGGTTAAGAAAAGTGTAAATGTATAGGTCCACTATCAATTTAAAGCGATCGTCCTGGACTGTCAATTACTTGACAACAAATAGGAACAACTACGCACAGGCAACAGTGCCAGACGTGCTGAATGTGAAAGGTGAGTTCTGTCTGTCTATACAAGTTATAAGCCTAAAAATATATAGGACAATGATGGAAGGAGATATTCCAAAAATGACACCATATTTTGTCTCTTGTGAAGAATACCAGAGTTTCAATTACAAACTCGCATAACCTCTGAGGAGAGGTTTAGATTTGCTAGTTTATGGAATCTTTTTTATTTTGGTAAACTCACTACAGCAAGTTTCAAATGGTTTATTTAATAAACCATTTACAGGTTTATTAAAATGGTTTATTTAATAAACCATTTGACCTGATCAGTACCTCCCACTGATGGTACCTCATGGGAGGTACTGATCAGAGTAATAAACCCATGTTATCTTAGAGCCAGTCAAGGTGGCGTCCTACCACTAAAAGCTTGTACAATAGTTCAGGTCGTTTGTGAGTGCGACTGAGATTACAGAAGCAAATTAGCCAAAAGCTACAATCAGGAGATGTGTGTTCATTTGGATCCCAACCAAATGAACAATTAAAAACACATTTTAAAAAGTGGTTCATTGTGAGCCAATAAAGCACTCCCACCCACCCTATGTTTCAGGAGAGTGTCCATACCTGTGTCCAGAATGTGGGGAAGGTTAAAGCTCGGGTGTGTAAACATGTTTCGAACTACATTGTTTTACAAAAGGGTCAACACTTTTGCACCTCACTGTACACACCACTCAGTCCAGACAGGGTTTTGTTTGTTTTTGTGGCATGCCCAATGACGATGATGCCCTCTCGTTTCAGGAGAGAAGCCGTATGCGTGTGCTCAGTGTGGCAAGAAGTACAGCCGGAGTCAGCAGCTCAAAAACCATTTACAGCTCCACGCCAACGCTCGACCCTTCGCCTGTCCCCACTGCCCCAAGACCTACACCTGCAACCCCCACCTGAACCGGCACCTGAGGAGTCATCAGGTCTGATTCGGCCAAAGTGACTGAACAGGCTGTATTTAGGGGATAGCCCGAATACAAACAGCATTTCCTTCTGCACACATCTCGAAGGACACAGACAATGCAAAATAGTCTTTCAAACTACCGTCGTTTTTGCCATGATGGTTCCTCAGAATGGCTAAAATGCTGAATTCAGGACTCCCCATGAAATTTTCTTTACCTTTTTTCACTCTCATATTTTATGTCTGTTAGTAGTCCATCTCGAAACCCTGGAACCTAAAGGGTTGATTCTCAAACATAGAATTCTGAAATAGATTATTCCTAAGATCATGTTAAATGAACATTTCAATTGAGCTGTGTGGTAGCTCTGTAATATGGGATACATACATATACCTTCCTTAAGGTTGGATACTGGCACCATGTTTTGGGGAAAGACTGGTTTGTTTTTGTTCCAAGGATATTAACTTTGCCAGTTCTTGTGAGTCCCAGCTATTTGGTCGAGCTTGTAATATGGACCGGGCTGCCAATTATCACTAATGGAATAGTATTTTCATAAGCTTTATTGTGAGTAGGAAGTTGTGTGCTCTGGCAAAAGACAGACGGGCCATTATTTAATCAAAATGTAATAGAAAGACAAATGTTCTGATAAATAAAAATGTCATCTATTTGGTTTAAACGTCTGTCAGTCTCGATGTACAAATAGAATGGTTTGAGTTTGAACTTTACGCGTGTTCATAATTATGAAACTCCTAAACTTTTAAGAGTTCTTTAGATTTAGAAATGGCTTTTGGTCTAATTGACATTTTTTAATACTTTCCTATTAGCTAAATTTAAGAAACCTGATCTTTTCTTAAATTTCTTGAACCATGAATCATCTAAGTCCTGCTTCCACTGCATGACAGTTGAACCTGGCTCGAAGTTCCCCCATGTACCACGTGCTGGAATATGAAACCTGAATCTGGTGATTTGTGTTATTGCTTCAGAAAAGTTTTGAACAAATGTAAATAGATTTTTAGACTAAACAGAAGAATTTTTGAGTTGTCGTGCAATGTAAAGCAGTAAGTTAACTTCTATAAACACTGTAAATGGATGACTAAATGAAAGTCCCCATCCGTCAAACAAAGTGAGGAGTCGGATATTAAATAGTAATTTTAATCATAACTTCGCACACTACCTCAGAGCTAAAATGTCCGTCTGCAAATAATGTTTGCGTGCTCAAAGTTCGTATGCATGATATCTGCTGAGGCCTATGTCTCCTGGAGCATGGCGTCCTTGGCTTTCTGCAGGTTGTGCTCCACGGCGCTGTCTAAAAACTGCACCCAGGTCACCTCCGCCTCTCCGCAGACGTGACTGGACCTGAAGGATACAAGATTCAACATGGTGTACGTTTAAAATAATTAAATCAAACTGACCAGGTGTCTCAGTGAAGTCATTCACGATTGACAGAACAGCCAAAAAGTGAATTTGGAATCAGTTTAGAAAATTGTGACATTTTGCTTCTAAATACAAAGTCAAAAGCTTTAAGTTTTTTCCAAATCATTTCCAAAATAACATTAGTATTAGCACATAATTGTGAACATTATAGTAATCAAAATGTATCATGTAAGTATACAAGATTCAAAACCATATTAAATAATAAACTTAAGTATGGGGAATTAAAGTTTACCTGACAATGTTGAGGACCTTCTTTAAAATGGAAGCCAGTTTGAAAGCCTATGGAGACACGTGACAGCTGTAAGTGTGTGTGAACATTTGCTGTGTTCACAAGTAAAGTGAGAGACTCATACGTTGTTGTCCACTCCGCTGTAGTCCATGGGAGGGTAGAGGCACAGGGCCAGGTCATCCACACTGCAATCACAAAACATCTTATCTGAGTTTTTTGCATAAGACAAATCTATAACTTCTAGGAATTGGCCAAATCAAACTTTTCCATAGGAGGAATTTCCACATTCCAATTCCTGGTCCATTTAACATGGGAAATTCAGAGACAGGAGGTATTTAAAGCAGCACTTGAGAATTTACCAGGACCACAAGACGTTCTGAGACGGGTGTGTCCCGTACTGTTCCATTTGTAAAAAGAGCCATACGTGTTCACTCTAGCTTGAACGGCCAATGTGCGTAATCGGAGATGCAACCAGTGGCAAAAAAAAGAAAATATACTTCTTTGGTCATTATTTTTGTCTAAAACTACAGTTTAAATTTGGTCAGATATGGTCAAAAACATGCATTACATGGAATTCCCCGGGTCAATATGGAGGGAAATATGTCCGTTTGTCTCTGCCGAGTATTTACTTCAAAAGTTATGTCACATTCTATGTCTTTTTCTTGAGACGCTTCTGAGGAAGAAACATGTCAAGATAACATTGCTATCTCACATTTGTCTGGTATAGAAGAATCAGAAATATGTTTTATTGCCATTGCCACAGCAGCTGTTTACCCAGGGCTGAGCTCTTTGCAGACGTCGGCCAGGTCGTCGAGCTGAGCCAGGCTGTGCAGCGTGCTCACGTCCGCATGGCTCCTCACTGCAGAAGTCAGCTTCCTCAAACAGGCAGCAGACGCTTTCATCAGCCCCTGGCACGGAGCCATGACCCGCCGGTCCTGCTCAGACCAGTACGTGTCCTGGTTTCCCCGGGGCCCCGCCTCCTCGATGATGTCGTCCAGCATGTCACCAAAGGGGTCCTGCGCCTCGGACAGAGCCTGGGGCAGATAAATATTTCAAATGTTCCTTGTGTTTAAAGAAGTAGTAGTCTAATAGGATTCATCATTCACATATTTGAGATGGGAACATTTAAACAAGGGTGAAAACGACATTCACAAGTTCCTGATCTTATCATTGACGAAGCTGAAAACAACTCCAAGTATGTTTTATACATTTCGGTATCGGCCGATGGTAGGCATGTGCTAAGAGATACCGGTTAAGGGCGTCCGCGCACTTTTACTTCCGAACACATTTAGCTACTCACACTTCACAGCAGCAGATAAACAGCAGTAGAAATATATGAGCTTGTCTGGTACTAAACAAACCCCCTCTCCATGAACACCAAAAGAAAACTGTACCTCTTCTATCTCCTGGATGGCGTCTTTGATGACTCCCACTTCCCCGGACAAAACCGCCAACAGCGCTGCTTTGTTATCTGTGCACCCGCAGAGGAAGTACAGTATTACTAGTAAGTAAGTGAGTAGTCTTTATTTATATAGTACATTTTTTACAAGCCGAGGTCACCCAAAGTGCTTAAACTGGACTAAAGCCACATCATGGCACTTATTGGAAAAACAAGCTGAATCGACTCTGTGGGGGGGAATAAAAGTCTAGTTGCAAGTCCTCTCACCGTAAGGATGTGTTTGTAATGTTTTGCAATGAAAACATTTAATAACATTCAAGTAAAAAATACTTGCTGAGCTATAAAGTGATAAAGCTACATTTTAAAAGAAAATACCAAGGCTGGGTCCACAAATTGGTCGCCGGTTTTAGTGATATAATGTAACACTAGACTAACAATGGAGCAAAACAAAACCGACAGACTATTGTGTAAATCTATTACAATAAATGTGCAGATCAAATTCAGAGGAAGAATCCATGGCAAGAAGTTCCTCCACCTTTGCTGCTGCAAAAGGTTCGGGACAGAGATTAGTCCCTTTCGGTTTTCTCCATCTATGGACATTCTTTGTTTGTGAAGCTTAAGTTGAACTGAATTTAAGCTTACTCTAATAAAATTTCAAATAAAAATGCACGCAACTCATCAATTACTCAAAATAATAATTGGCCAACTAATAAAATCATTCATATAATTGTTAACTACAGCCTGGCACTTTACCTGAAGCACAGTTGTTAATAATCACTTTTGAAAAAAAAAAAAAACCAAGCAGTCAAACATTTCACACATCTTCAGCACTGACCTCTTGGCAGCGTTTGGAAGCGATCACAGGCTGACCACACCGTCCCAGTCGAGGTCAGCTGGTCCTGGCTCAAACTGCCGACAGAGAAGACATGTGTGGGTCACTTGGAGCTGTGATAAAGAGAGTCCAGAGAAATTCCAGAACTCCAGTGTGACCATACCTCTCCAGCGGTGTGGTGATGATCACGTCCAGCAGCTGCGTCAGTCCTTCCAACACGTCCACTGTGGCGTCCCTCACTTGCCGCCGGAGAGTAACGCCTAAGGACCAACAACACTTACATTCAAGTATTTCTTATGTAGTTATAATCTAAACAAGTATCTATGTCATGTTACTTGTTGCACAGTTTGGTTTAAGGGAATTCGCCCAAAAAGTGAGAACTCATTCATTCATTCATTTTCAACCCCTGTATTAGTCAATTTCTGGGTTGGAGGGGTGGTAATGAGAGCTGCCACCCAATGCACCAGTACCTCGCTGATCCTCCTTGGTTTTCAGCGGGGGCTTCAGGCAACGTGGGGTTAAGTGTCTTGCCCAAGGACACAACGACAGTAGACATTTGTGGCAGCAGTTGTAGTAGGTCCCATGGTGGGCTCAAACCCACGACCTCCAGGCCCAAAGGCCAATGCTCTACCAACTGAGCTACTGTCGCCCCAAAGTTCACAAAGTGAGAACTATGTTGTATTATTATCAAGTAGTAATCAGACACAAGCCAGATCTGTGGTCTTGTGTAAGAATCCACAAGTATTGAGTCCTTGCTGCGGCAGAACCTGGACAACTTGCCATATTAATGAAAAAGAAATTATTCAGTCCAGATAAATCCAACAATCAGTTTGAGCCAACATCCCAAGTGATCTTGGGTCAATAAACCCATACACAAACATACACAATTACTGCTGGGGGTGGTAATCAGAGTAATGATCATTTGAAAACTGCATTTTGTATTTGTTAGGATTTGTTTGTGTTTGATAGAAATCTTGGCTTTATAATCAGCAATAAATACTCACAACAAATGTTTTAGAAATGAACACAAAAAGGTTTTTTTTTTCCCCACAGAAATGAAGTCCATGAATATTGGAGAATGATAAAATTCTATAGTACCCCGACTCTTTGGCAGCCAGTAGTAGACTGTGGATAATGTGAGGACGCTCTTCAGAATGGAGTCCGTTATCTTTTCTCCGTCCTGAAACAGATGGCTGAAAGTTCATACTTCTATTTGTATTGATTTGTGATTCACTCAATAAAATGTACCATTGCAGTTGATAAAAGTACCTGTGGCGTAGGAAGAGGAGCTTTAGAATAAGCCAGGCTGAGCTTGGTGGCTTCCTGAGACACAGCTTTCACCGCTTGACCTATTATCATGAAGCACTATTATTTATGGTTGTGGTTGCAAATGATTAATAAACATCAACAAAGTAGCTTTCTAAATCTCTCAAAACATATATAGTGTAACATGTCTTTTGGGCTTTACAAAACAATCTGTGCTCATAAAACTTAAGAAAAGTACATTACTCAAAGTTTCCCAGAAGTTGTGGAGGTTGAACTCTGCCTCATCCTCGTTTGACTCTCCATCTGGAAAACAGTTCAGAAATAGCAAAATATATATATAAAATTGTGAATCGTTTTACATACAAATGTGGTTCACAATAGGTTTGAAAGTAAGAATTCAACCCAACAAGTCCCAACAAGGGAAGGGGGATAATAAAAAAATAACCCCTGCTTTAAAACAAACTAAATCCTCTCATATACTCCAGTTTCCTTTAAAAAGGCCAGCAACGACCCTACTTGTGCCTTACTGCCTTTCTCCAGAATACTCTTAAGATCGAGTTGTCTCATTCCCAGCTCCTTTAACCTCTCCTTCGTGACTTCCCTACAGATACTGTAACCCCTACACCTCATAACCACATGCTCCACATATTCTTCTTCCTCCTGACACACAGCCCTGTCCCATGTTTATCAGACACAGTCTTATTAAGTGCACTGTGTCCAATTCTTAATTGCGTGACTACAACTTCATCCCTTCTATGACCCCTATGAAACCCGCCACTTCTCACCTCTTTATCTAGTACAAATGTCTCTCAGTGACCCCTGTATCCCAGCGTTTCTGCCACTCCAGGGTCACCTGCCTCCGCACCACACTCTTCTCTTCAGATGTGCTGCTTTTTACTGTCAGCTCAACACTGTGCTTTCTCAGCGCTCCCTTAGCCATTCTATTTGCCTGCTCATTTCCAGGATCACACAGTGTGCAGGCAACCATAGGAACTGCACACTACTCCCTTGCTGATGAATTCTGGTAACTGTTATTAGTATATTGCACAAAATATGTGCTAGAGTTCAGTGACTGAATACTGGAGAGGACTGAGGCTGCTTGATTAGCTCTACCTACCGTAATACCACAAATATTGCCACAATCTCCACTGTGTACACGCTCAAACCATCAGATGTTCGTCTGTTGAAATGAATGCTCTTATCTGGGACTGAAACACCTAGACCTGTCACTTCTGTTTCTGGGTCTTTAGCACCATCTGTAAATACATGAACATATCCTGAATACACTTCCTCAACACAATGAAAAAAGGCTTCAACAAGATCAACTTTTCCTTTATCCTTTTTCTTCACTTTTAGTAAAAACCAGTCAACACCAGGACAAACTAACTGCCATGGAGGCACCTCTGGGAAAACTAAGGCTGCACTAATTCGCACAGGTTGAATACATCGGACAACTGGTTCCTATTTGGCCAAAATGCTTTTCAGCATGCCCTGAGCACCTGTTTGGTGGGATGGGACTCGCAATGGCTCTCCAGATGCAGCCAGTAATTTACCATGATAGGTTTTCTTCTAAAATCCAGCGGCATTTCTCCCATTTCCACTTGCAAGGCATTTATAGGAGAGGTTTTAAACGCACCACAGCACAATCTCAAAGCTTGGACTTGTATTACGTCCAGCCTCTTCAACACAGATGAAGCTGCTGTCCATAAGCCTCAAATCCATAGTCCATTATTGACTTTATTAATGCTTGGTAAAGCGTCTCAAGTGCAGAGCAGCTCGCTCCCCAATTTCTCCCAGTCACACATCTCATACATTTATAACTTATTTACATTTTCATTCAATTCTATCAACATGATCTCTCCAAGTCAAATGGGAGGAAAAAATAACACCCACAAACTTAAATGAGCTTACTTTCTCAATTTCCCCTCCATAGAGCTGCGATTTTTGTTTTTATAACCCTGTTACATCTATAACGTTTCACTATGGAAGAGTAAATACTATAGGACCGTCTTACTCAGTCCAAAGAGTCAGAGTTACTCACAGGTAAAATATATTTTCTAACATGACATACACAGCATATTGTGGTCAGATATCACGTTAGTTCTGCAAAACTCTTTCTGTCCAGACAAACATGATCGTAAGGTACCCAATCATTCTATTATTGCATGCCTACATGGGTGACACGTTGTTTACATCTTTCAGGCATGATAGAAACGTCGCATGCTAATGTTGCTAATGCTAATGGCAGCGCGCTTACCTCGCACTTTATC
>JAPMNZ010816469.1:0-11735 GCA_029875035.1 Pomatoschistus microps | reverse complement strand
GCATGTTCTCCCCGTGTCTGCGTAGGTTTCCTCCGGGTACTCCGGTTTCCCCTACCACTAAAAATATGTACAATAGTTCTGGCATGCACCCATCTCTGTGTGGAGTGAGAGACAAATGCTCAAAAAATGACAATTGTAAACCGCTTTGAGGCTCTGGTTTGAGTGAAAAGGCGGTATATAAATAAACATTATTACATTATTATTATTATTGCAATTATTTATCAAATATGTTATATTCTGTTTAACATTATATAATCCCTGTCTGCCTGAGGACCATGTATCATCTACAAACTGTGACTGTGTTGGTCATGTCATCCTCTGTATGGCAGTTTAAATCAATAATTAGGTCTAATAGAGGAGGGGTGACATGCTTGTATGGTGTATTACTATGAGTGTGGAAAAGGTCAGTCTGTGTGATGACATCGATCTGTCCGTTGTGGCTGTAAAACAGGTAATTGGCTTGCAGAGTCATTGCGATTATCATCCACACTTTTTTCATTAGACCAATGTGATCTTCTATAGCTTTATTGAAGATCTTGGTCAAATGTGTTAAAAATACATGTTTGCTGTACTTATTGCTTAGTTGCTTTGGTGCTGTTTATTTTAAGACAACAGCACAGGAATAACAAAAAGGTCAATTTAATAAACCACATAACTTATATAATAGTGACTGACTCAACACAACTCTTCCTTTTACTTATTGTTTGCAGAAGGCAGCCCACATCTAGAAGTGCAGAAAATGCCGTACAGGACATAGCCTTTAACTCTAACCAACTGCCAATTAACTCAACCCTGGATGTGACCCAACTGTTTCAGTCTCACAGCGAGTGGATGGGAACAGCCTGCAGTTTGCTGGGCAGCTCCACCCAAACCCCATCTCTATAATTTGATGAATGTACTGTAACTCTTTATGACCGTCCAAGGAGTCTTAGGCTTTCTTTCTGTCATTCTTAAACATTATGATAAGGGTGAATATTTTAGTTTCATTGTGCATGCTATACAAATGCATGCAGCACAGTGGCACAGTGCTTCACAGCAACAGGGCCATTCTGTGTGGAGTTTGCATGTTCTCCCTGGGTCTGCATGGGTTTCCTCCAGGTGCACCTGTTTCTTCTACCACTAAAAAACATGTACAATAGGGGAGGGCTGTTAGAGTGTGTGTTTGTGAGCGTGATTGTGGGTCTACAGATGTAAATTAGTAACAAAAAGCTACAGTCTGGTGTATTTAGAGTTACTTCTGTTCATTGATACCCACCGCCTCATCCAAATAAACAAAAAAATACAAACACAAATGCGCAGCTGGTGTCCACTAAACTTCATCTGCATAAGATTTAAGCGTGGCTCACAAGTAAACTTTAGGTCATTATCCTTTCATTAACTTTGCCACACAAAAAATGAAGAATCACTGCTCCATGAATTGTTTCCCATTACAGTGTTCATTGCCGCCACAGGTCACCGGGTTCACTTACATAGCAGAAAAATGATTTGCTGTGTCAGTATTGATGCAGGCCTTGTTGATGTATTTATCCGCTAAAGCAGACAGTTAGACAGAAAGTGCAGGATAATTTTGACATAGTTCTAGCTCAATGTGGACCTAAAATAGCACTGTAGTTTGTATTTGGTCACCTGCTACTTCTAGTGACAGTTATTTAATATTACATAATCAGCCAGCATTGGAGCTTTTACGCCAATTGAGTTACACAGAAGCTTGTGCTACTAAATAAATTACACATCACTCAGGGTTATTTCTGTAAGAATACCAGTTAAAACCAGCTCTTATGGATGATGCCTCTAAAAATAGTGCACACAAAAGAATCTCTTGAGGAGATGATATTATGATGGACTCAAAAACAGCACAGCGCATTTTTTTCATCTGCACATTCCCCCCCAAGAAAAGGAATTGATAAAGTTAATAATAATCTATCAATAACGCACTGTGGCACGTATATCTGACTGGCTGATCTCAGATTGCTGACTTTATTTCCCCAAAATTTTATTTTGAACGCCAACGTATAATCAACACACTTTTGCATTCGCACTGCCCAGCAAGTAACTAAGTAAGTCATCTTTATTTATATAGCACATTTCACAGACCAAGGTCGCACCAAGCGCTTTACAATATTGTTGTACAAGTAATTTCGATTCACTCCACACGGTGATAATAGAAACAAGGCGAACACACTGGCGCATCAAAGCCCCTGACTTATCCTTTCACTCTCTCATTGAGTTCAGACCTATATGTTTTTAGTAGTAGGGAAAACCGGAGCACCCAGAGGAAATGTCACGTTTTGAAAAGGAGGAAGGACCCAAAATGCAGGACGGCCAAAAATATAAGATTTAATACACAACAAATCAAAAATAACAAAATCCAGTGTTACAGAACTCCAAAACTCAAACCAAGACGAAACAGGGACAAAAAACAATTGACCAACAACAAGGCTAGAGGAGCACAGGGTTTAAAAACACACAGGGACACACAGGAGAAACACATTAGGGCAGGACAGGCAATCAACAAGCAACACTGAAAAGAACCAAAATCAAAATAAAATCAGGTAAAAGAAATCAAAAAGTCCACACCATGACAGTAAACCTATGCATGTGGGAGAACATGGAAACGCCACACAGAAACCCAGGACCCATAAGTATAGCCACTGCACCACCCAAAAGGTATTACACTTCCAACGGGCATTTACACGCTTTACTTGTACTACACTAGTAATAAAAATGAATTGGTTATATATTATAAACCACCTTTTTGGACATTCACATGACATTCATCAGAGCATGTGGTACTGGTCATGGCTCCTCTTAGATAGACTATCATCACACACTAGACTCATACTTGTGGGTGAAGTGTCTTGCCTAAGGACACAACGGCAGTTTTGCACTTCACAGGCACGGCCCTAGCTTTCTGAAATAAGACTTCAGGCTTATGGAAGATCAGGCTTTCACATGCAGGTGATGTGGCCAAAGATTCATGAGATTATAATTATATAGAAAGAGGATAGAACAGGGACATGAAATGCACATGCCAGCAAATGTCTTGAGTTTAGTGTCCCCTCGCTACATGAGAAATTATGTTTTCTGGATGGGTAAAAAGTGCTATTAATGTTATATAATAAATGGTTTGTTTAGGTTTGCAATATTAGTGCCTATTTTTTACTTTTGCCTAATCTCTACTCTACTAAACCACCCAACATAATTCCATACTATATCTTATACAAGTTTTCTGAGGCTCCCAGCTATTTCTGTATCTATCATGAATACTGTATGAACTGCATTTGCTGCCATATAAGCATCCAGCCCAACTACACCAAGAGCCAACTTTCCAGGCTGATATACAAAACAGCTATAGGAAAAAACACAGGCAAACTGCCCAGCCAACCGTAAGAGAAACAGTAAGATTTGAATACAATCCCTTTTGACAACATTCTTCACTGTCAGACTTGCAAAAGACCTATGGTATTGTCACGATGTAGGCCCAGTAATCTCACCTGTTTTTTTGTTATACACCAACTGCACAAAGTGTGTATGCGTTTTCTTGTATTTTAAAGAGGCTGATGGGGAACTGCAGAATCATGGCACCAGGTGTAGAAAACAGAAACAGCTGAGCACCAGAGGGACAGCTGCTTTCTGGTGAGCATCAGTGGTGGTCCGCTCCACTGTGGTGACACCCAAGCCCTCAGTCTCTGCACACTGCACATTTGACTGTGACAGCACTTCCGATAGACTTGGTGTCTGTGCCACAATGTAATGAAAACATGTGGTGCACTCAGTCAAGTATATTGTGATTAAAACCTTGAATATAAAACAAACAAAAATAAATAGGTTAATACTGTTCAAAGTTCCAAATAATATATAGGGTTTGTTTCAGTATCCTGTGTTTTCTACAATATTTAAAGCAAAACAATGAACAGAAACAGACAATCCCCCATATTATTTTCCGGATAGGCCCAAGCCTTCCTGCGGAGGGGATCTATAAAATGTGTTATATTTTAAGTGCTCTGTGAGGAGGATCGGCAGGCCTATTTGTTATGATGATGCCATCGTTATCAGACGGGCCCAGTGCGTAAGCGCAACCCATTGGCCATACTTGTGTGATGATGGCCTAGCCTCCCTGGGTATGGATGCTGCACGTTGTCACGTTCTCGCACAATGTCGTTACATGTACACAGGAGCGGCATTACCGCATACAGAGCACACGGGTAAAATAAATCAAGATTTTAGCAACGAGAAAATTATACACGCGCTGCGGTGTTCACACCTTAGCCTTCACTTGGTCCAAGCCAAAATGGGGTCACTGTGACTGATAATCAAAAGCACATTACGGGGGAGGTGTTGTCATCAAAGACTGCAGGATGACATGTCACCAGACAGATAGTGGTTAAAGCTCATCTGTGATTTTGCTCCATGGTAATCGCCTAGTCAACGCGTCTATGACACTAGATCTAGACAAGCACAGCGTTTGCTATTCAACCCCTCAAGAATCACACCGTACAGCTCTTTTATCACAGCCTCCCAAACACAGACTCGCCCCTTTACCGACTTACCGGATTTGAAAAACGCCGCTAGGTCTGCCGCGTCCTTCGCAGCTTCTTCCAGCCCCTCCGCTGCGCTCATGTCTGCGGCCGCACCGACAGCGAGACAAATCCACAGAGGCTTTTTTATAGCTTTGCTGCAATGCCTATCTAAAAGCAATCCCGGGCCCCGATGCCTTTCATTGAGACAGATCCGGTCATACAATCTGTGCTCCCCTCAATAAGCGACAGACCTCCTCCTCCATTTTGGCCGAGAAGGGAAAATCCTGGCGACCGATGCGCGGCGCTCCAGAGTTTGGGACGTGAGGCAGAGGAGGAGGAGAAGGACGGATCAGGATAGGGGGGCGGTGAGGTAATAGAGGAGGGGATAAAGCGAGAGAGAGGAGGGCTATTCCGTTTCGTGGGGTGGGTGTGGGTGGGATATCCTGGGATTCCGTTTCGGATAAGGGGAGAAGATGGGGATTGGTGCATTGTGCGCACAGCTCAAACAGCCCCCCAGCCTCTCACTGCGGTCCTGATGCGGGTTACGTGGGAGTCGTAGCTGCTCATTTTTCATTCCTTATCTAGATTTTATGGATGATGTCATTGGGACAGGGGCAGCATACAGAAGACATCTGCTTATCCCTAAGATCTGATTCAGCAATTATGCTGTAAGAACTGCAGCATTTTGTATTAGAAGCATAATCTCACAGACTCACTTAGACCAAAATCGATCACTGTGTGCTTAACTACTTACTGCATAATGGGGAGATGAGGGCAAAGAGATCCATGCAGGCCTATGAGATAATTTTCTCCTCTAGATAACCTAGATCTCAAGCTGCGGTAGTCATTAGCCAATTATATGTGGCGTACGTGTGCCACCTAGAGGCTATCTCTGGGTGATTGCAAGTTAAGCTCATAATACATTTCGTTTAGGCTCAGGTGATTTTTATTTATGTATTTATTTGAAAAGCATCACTGCACAAAGGGAGTGGGCTGAAGCAAAAAAGCTTATGCGCAGCGCACTATGACGTTGCAAATGTTATCCACCTGGATTTGCTCATGTCATATTTAGACAACCATGGAATAGGCTGCTTCAAACATTGTCAAAATCCAAAAAGTTCTATTCAATGAATAATATTATATTCTTCATAAGATTATACCTAAATAGTGCATAGTGCAAGAGTGGGAAAAAGTTACTGCAACAACTAATGACATGAAACCACCAACATTCTTCTGGTGGTGTTGAGGCACTATGTCACTGCTCAGTCCGCCAAGTAGGACTCACATGTTGTCAAAATGTGAGCCATATTGAGACTTGTGTCTCCTTTACAACTGGGCATGCACAATTCAACACAACTACTACTAATGTAGACGTCTGTCATGCAGAATCCCACGTTTCCCCAAACTTTAAAGCACTAAGATTATTGTTCTATATATATTTGAGCTGGGGTACTGCTTTATTTGAAAACAAATAATAATAACAAACACCCATTTTGTTTGCCCCAACAGAAAAAGTTTTGTAGAATTTAAGTTGTGAAAAAAATCAGACCACCACATGCTGTCATCATCTTATTAGAAAACACATTATATTTTTCACACTGTTTTAGACTGTGAGCTGATTGGCTAAGTGTGGTCTTTTTCCACTAATCTGTCTGAAAAAGCTGATCTAACCCAGACACTGTAAGCTAATCATGTAAAAGAGGCCAGAGAATACATGCTTGTGAAAATTAGTGATAGAACCAAGCTAGATTAGAGCTAGGAACTAGTAGTTAAATACTATTATAAGAAAATACGTCAGGAATGACAAATGATGTAAAGAAGGTATATATTGAGCCCCTGATTATAGCAGTAGGATACCTTTAGACCTGTAAATAATGAATAACTACTTTAAATAAAACAACTTTTTCATCCTGGAAAAGTCATGTTCCAGCTTCTTCCTCCTGGCAGACAATATTGTTTGCTGAGATAATAATAATAATAATGCATCAATTTTATATAGCGCTTTTCAGGACACTCAAAGACGCTTCACATGTGTCATTATTCATTCAGTTCAAACACGGTGGTGATAAACTACTACTGTAGCCACAGCTGCCCTGGGGCACACTGACATATCGATACTGAGATGCAGGACATATCGATATGCTAACAGCTGTTATCAGTTTTATCAATGCACTTTCATGATCTTGCACTTTTTACTTAAACTGTTTTTTGTATTTCACAGTGACAAATGTTTCTTGTTGGTCAGTAACACGATAAAAGTTACTCGCCCATTTTCTTTATCTGAGAACGAGTAAAATAGGGATTACATCTGCAAAAAAAGTAGTATGATTACATTTACTTTCTTCTAAGCAAACAGCATTACAATGCGTTACAAAACCTTGAGTGTGATGACTTTTGTCGTCTCGCCAACTCGTGAGTGAGAAATGGATGACGTATGAGAGATGCAACCACTGCCACGTAATAAACAGACACGCCCACATCAAACATTATAAAGACTGTAAATATTACAAGCGGCCACTCAAATCCTAATAGCGAGGACGACCACGGAGCATTCCAATCATGGAGATACCAGCAATACTTTGAGTTATCAGCGACTTGAATGATGCTGTCAGAAAACCTCAAAGACGGAAACAAATAGACTTAGGTGTACGTTGTAAAAGAGATGCAAACGTCTTTCAGAAACATTTTGCTTAAAATGTGCGGATGGAGCTTTTGAAACAGTGTATCTGTTCCAAAGGCTCCATCCGTCACTTTTTCTGGATTGAATAGAACAAGTGACAGAAAAAATATTTGTAAAACATCTGCGCTATAGCAGAAAGTGTCCTACCTACTTAAGCCATTTAATGTTAATGTTCTGCCATTTGAGCCAGTTTTGAACAACCTACTTGTTGTTCAAAACAAGTAGGTTGTCAACTAATTGTAGTTGACATTTAATTAAATTACTTTAATGAAAACAAAAAAATAAACATGATTTTATTTTATTTTCTGGCACAAAGTTTTCCAAAAGTAATGCAACTAAAAAAGTAACTTGCCCAACACGGCTTGTACATAAAAAGTGTCTGGTCTGGTGTACCTTGGGGGTCTTTTGCATATGTATTCCAATGAGGTTTTACTGCAAATGGCAAATACATTGGCATAATGAATCAGAATCTTAAGTGTCTTTTGTTATTGTTGTCTGCTCTAATCCTCACTTGTGTAACCTAGGACTACACTATTAATAAGTAACTTTTATAAATGTTAACTTGTGTACCATCCCCTCCCTGTTACTATAGAAACCGACAACATACCGTGATTTCCACAGTGCCGCGAGCGTGTTCTG
Organism: Pomatoschistus microps; assembly: GCA_029875035.1. Taxonomy (NCBI): domain Eukaryota; kingdom Metazoa; phylum Chordata; class Actinopteri; order Gobiiformes; family Gobiidae; genus Pomatoschistus; species Pomatoschistus microps. The sequence continues at coordinate 3,896 of JAPMNZ010816469.1, read as the reverse complement.
TGGGATGCTACACTTTACTCCATCTTCAAACCGAATATTGCAATGAAAAACAAAAAAATATCTATATCAATGACGAGAAATTAAACCGCGGGAAATCTTCAAGGAAATGTTTACGCCATGACGTCGCTGAGCTCGCGCACCGCTAAAGTGGGCTACAGAAGCAGAGGCCAGATCTCTACTCCTTCTGAGATATTCAACGAAACACAGGTGAGATTTTTTATGTTGTTTGTTAAATGTAAAATCTGAGAACTTCATTAATACAAGTCAAAGGCCAGCTTGTTTCACGACTTTTTCCATCTTTTCTTCTTCCTCTTTTCTGAATTAATCATTCGACGCAGACCTATAGGCTAAAGGCATGGTCATTTTATTAGTGAATTAGAAGCATTGAAATATTAAGAATTCATTAGCAAATTGCAATCAGTTACCATCAATCTGCGACTGCTGTGATTGTGGGTATGTCCACAAGATGGCGCCACGTGTATGCTATTAAACACGTTGAACAGAAACTTGGGAAGACGCAAGCCTCCGATAGGGATGCTGCAATATGGAGGAGGGGGTACATTTTAAAGTAGGCCTGAAATTATCTAACAGGCTACACAAATACGACGACATTGTATAAGTTTGATTTTCAGCTTTCTACCTGAATGCTGAAAATACATTTATTATCCTTTATTTATTCATGGTACACCTGGAACCTGAATAAGCTTTCAGCAAATGTTGAAAGAATTTTGAATCATTTATCAAAAGGTATTTTACTTCCTCGTCACCAAGTTCTTCTCACTTGGTAATTTCCTTCCTAAACTTTTGTAAATACATTTTGAACATGTCTTTAATGTTAACCAAGAAAAAATATATGGCTTTAGCTGTGAAACTGACATGCACGATGGTGAGGGTAGCCCTCTGGCCTCACTGCAAGAAAGTCAGGGGTTCGATTCCGTGTCTAGATACTCAAGCACTCCAGCACTCAAAACATTGTGGCATTGGTACGTTGGGACAAATGCTCATATATTCATGAAAACATACCCTTCTTTCCAATTAGTTGTAGAAAAGAGAAACGTCTACTGCACTGCATGCATTGAAAATATAAATCTGTTGTATAATTTTGCAACTGCTCTCCGGGCTTTTGCGATTTTATGATTCAATGTATATATTTTTAATCCTCCTCATGCCGCTTTAACAGATATTTCCTGTGATGGTGAGGTTCAAACAGCTGCTTTGTCTGTGTCTGCGTGGGTCTCCTCAGGGAGAGCATGGGCCTCTTCTGTTTCTGTCTCCTTCTCTGTTTCTTTTAGATCTCACCAGCCCCTCATTTATAATTCACACTAACTCTCCTGTTTCACAGTAGTTCCCAACTAGAGAGTCCGACATAGCAAATCCGTCATGGCTGTGTGAAAAATTTATTATCAGACTGCTTTTAAATGCAAAGCTCCACAATCATTTATTCAATATCAAACATTGAGTGGGATCTCTGTGGGTAGAGTTGTGCCTCGCATTTCCAGGATGGCATAGAGAGAAGCCAAATGCTTTCAAACTAATTGCTCTCTCTGTGAGAAAACCAATAGGACATTTATGATGTCAAATCAGAACAGCTGATTCCCACTTTGAACACTTAGATTACATTTGTTATCTGTCCACATAACTACTTTTGAAACTTGATTTGCAATTTTTAAATATCCAAATTAGTTTAAGAAGTCCACCCAAGGTGAGACTAGAGAACCAAAGCGTGCTACAGCGTTATTTGAATAATTTAAATGTATATTGTATGGTAATCCAGTGAAATTACCATACAATACAAATTTGCATCATTCAATATATTTCTTTATAATGTAATGTGTTTTGTTTAGGCCAACCATTCTTTATTGGTTTCTTTTGCTGCAGTGTTTCTTCATGTGCCTCACTCATGTTTTATGCATCTATCAGCTTTTAATAGAGATCTTTAGACAAAGTTCTCTGCACTGTCTTTGTGAATTGTAAGCTGAGCAGGTGACTTGATAATGACCTTACATGCAGGTGGTCATGCGACACCATTGCCCCTTTAGGAGACACACTCTCATAATTTCAGGGCAGTAACCTCCTCACATGGCAAATAAGAAGGCTGATAGCTCCCAAACTGCAGCAAAGCCGCTTATTCTTTGTCTCTGTGCCTTTGTCGTAAGCTGTAATTCAGTATTGTAAAGAAAAACTGAGCTAATTAGAGAGGCGGAAATGTCTTGAAAAGAAGTGTCAGAGTGAAAGAACTTCAATGATGCTGCATTTTACAGCAGACTATCAAAACAAGGTAAGATGACCCAAGAGTTCTGAAGTTACAAACAACTTGGCTTCTTAGTTATCTGCTATGTAATTCATGATTAATGTGGCGGGATTTGAAACGACACTGCACGTATTGAAATCTAACTGGTGCTTGCAGAAGGTGAATGCAAATAAGGACACAGGATCTTAGAGATACACAATCTTATAATGTTTCAGTGAGTTTCGAGGTTTGTCTTCCTCTCTTGTGTAGAATTGGTTGCTTAATGCTTGTATTTCATCATCTGATCATGACTATCCATTGCCATTGTTGCTTATCCCAGTTCATTTATATGTCTTTTACGGTCTTTGAGAGGAAACTGTAACATGACCAGTGCATTTCACCAGTATGTTTTCATTCTTCATACTTTTGCACTTTCTGATCAATGCTGACTGTCGAATAATGCTCTGAATATTGTCATTGATATCTGACCATAAGTACATTCTTATTGCTAAGCAGTTATGCAAGACAGGATAGCTATATAAACGTATATTTGAGGTGTAAGACATTTTTGGCCCACAAATGTGTAAAATGTGTTTATAAATGTCTTCAATAAGGTTTAAAAGCATAAAAAGTAGTACATTCTGCAGTACCAAAGGGCAGGTCTCTAAATGGGTGAGTCCGCTCCGCTAAATGACAATGTGAAAGTGATATGTCGAGAAGAGCAGATATGGTCAACTTTGCATCAGGAGTGTGAGGACTATTGACCAGTATGTATGGAAACATACTCTGGAAACGAATTATTGCTAAAGTAATCCAGGTAAGATGGATAGTTTTATTTGAAACAGATTAATTAAAAAATAATTGTTTAACTTTATGACTTTAAGGCTAAAGAGTCCTAGTGCACACCCGGACCCAGACTGTGGATATAATGTATAATCAACATATGTTTTTCGGCTTTCTGACAAAACAGCTAGTTTTGAGCTGTACATTTTTTTCTCAAGTCAATGTTATATGTCATTTTAACGGTGAATTGATCAATTTTGTTCTGAAAATGTGCAAACCCTTCCAAAGCGGGTTCTTGTTGCTTGTATTTGCTTTATATTTTGATGTCATTATATAAAATTGAACTGTCTGTCAAATGCTCCTTTATGCACATAGTCTCTTGTCTATTCTCTGTTAGGGGTTTTTTGGCAGCTTTATTTTCTTATTTCCATGGTGTCAATGCTTTCTTGATTTTCAAAAAGCATTTTAATAACTGAAGTTAAAAATAAGGACATTAATGAACTGCTTAATATAAAGTCAGTGGAAGGATCTTTGATTGAAGTGTTTATCCAGACTCCAGAGAGAAATGAGTGAGTTTATATCAGCCACCATGTAAAAGCAGCCAGTTTCATCTAATTTATTGTTCAACCTTGTTCTTGTGTTACTAAGCAGCAGCACTTAGCAACCTTATTGTGGTTGATTTTAGTGTCCCAACCTCCTGGACCAAGGGCTGCGGAATAAGCACACTTGCATTTGTTGGACTACTCAATGTTACATGTGGAAAAATAGATTTAGGGTTGAGATGTACAACATGAAACACAAACATTTTAGACGCATGACCGCAGTATCAGTTCAGTTCAGTTTATTTGCCATTTGCAGTAAAAAATCCACATTGGAATACATC
>JAPMNZ010816389.1:0-11953 GCA_029875035.1 Pomatoschistus microps | reverse complement strand
TGGCCTGGGAACGCCTTGGGGTCCCCCCGGACGAGCTGGAGGAAGTGTGTGTGGATAGGGAAGTCTGGGCGTCTCTGCTTAGACTGCTGGATAAAGCGGAAGAAAATGGATGGATGGATGGATAATCGTAGCATTTCATTCATTGTTAAATTTGAAGCCAATACTTAATCATCAATCAAAAATCTGGCCAAAAGTGGCACTGCAACCTCTCCCACTCTCCCTGACCCAGGTTGCTAGATATGCAGACGAATCCAGATGGGACCATAATAGCTCGACAAGTTTTGTCAATAACAAATCTGTTTGAGAATCATAATGAGACCTTTTTTAGTGCAGCCTGACAAAATACTTTACCAGTGACACTAGCTCGACGCGGGGGTGAGTTCTGGCAACCCGGATCAAGGACTTTCTGATTGGTAAAACAGTGGAGGGCAGGACATCGAACTGAACACAATAACAAGATTTAGGGGCTGTAAATCTAAATTAATTAATTGGTTTGTTATAACAGCTTTGTTTTGTTGTTACCTGTGTCTGTCTGTCTACGAGCTGTCTTGGGTTTTGTTTGATTGAAGAGATGGCCGTCCTTCAATCCTGCACAGACTGCTGGAGGCGCGCCATAGTTAAATGTTTTGACTTCCATGACACTTCTACCACAACCCTCCTTCCTGTGTTTTATTCAATTGTGTTTTCTTTTGATATTTTGGACCCTTTTTGTTTTTCATACACTACATTTACATCTGATACTTTGTTTTATTTTTCATTGAATATATTTGATACTATTTATATTTATTTTTTCACGCTAGTTTTTTGTTACACCCTCACAGATCTGGGGTTTAACAAGCTACATATTGTAAAAGATATTTGCCATAAAAGAAACCCACTTTTATACATGTCAGCTACATACCAGCTCGTATAATTTTATCCACAAAATAAAAAGTTTGAAACCCCTGTTATATACGGCCAATCTTTGACACTTTTCTCAATTTTTTTTGTTTCTTCATTCCATTGTGTCAAGATTTTCTGCTTTCGACTGCAGGACCAAAACAAATTCATCTCAAAAAGCATTGCAGTGGGGCTTACAATGACACGCGCCTAAAATATGATGAGAATAGTAGAAAGATTGAGACCTGTTTGAATGGCGTAAATAATCGGCATGTTTGGATTGTGATAAGGAGGTGTGCAGAATGGCGTTAGTCACGTCACTTTTCTTTGCTTCATTTTGTTCCCAGCTCGATTTTGTCAGTGCTATTAGTTCAGCTGTCGGCAGTGAAGCAGCGTTTCTGGCTCTGTACAATTCAATGCAAGGTTTTGTACAAACATATCAGGGGGAAATATTTCCACTCCGCAGCCTGTCTGACACCTGCCGTGATTTGCTTTTTTATGAGTTCTTGTGAGCGTTCAATGTTGTTCTACAATAACAAGACCTTCAATACACAATAGATACTGCACAGACATTCTCGGTAGGAATCCGAGCATTGTTGTTGGTAACTCTCACAGCAGGAACTCTTAGCAGAGATCATTCTCATTGAAGAGAGCTATGCCTTATTTACATGGCTTGGAACCGGAGCACTGACGTCCTGTTCAACGCTGCAGAGAGGATTCGGCCTCTGCAATTACATCATCAATGTTTAGTTTTCATATTTATTCAAAGGACAATGTGCAGTTGCATTAAAAATATGGCTCTACAAGTATTATCGCTAAGTTTCAGTCACTAGTTTACATGCAAAAATTAAAACATAGTTAAATTATTTCTCTAATTTATTTCAAAGTGCAAATCTAATACATGCCAAGCCTTTGTTTGGTATAATTTCGATTGTTATGGCTCACAGTTCATTTTCAAAATAGGCGTATAATTGGGGGTTTTTACTAGCTGCCATGATTTTCAACATTATAAGTCATGTATTTCACTTTGCGTGTGATGAGTCTGTCATTAGTTTCACATTTTAAGTTGAATTGTAGAAGTAAATGGACTTTTGTAGCTTGGAATTTATTTCTGTTGATACTTTTGAACAGATGTTTGTGGCTATAACTCGGTTGTCCTTGTGCACTTTGACCAATGCAATATTGTAATTTAGAAACAATTGTGTTTATTGGGAAATTGGCCTGATAGAGCCCAGCATCGATCAGTCGCAACTGTGTGAACCAAAGTACTACTAACAATTTTCAAAAGATCCACATTCCTGCAAAACAACATGTCCAAAGTTAAATCAAAATGTGGAGTTTGTGTGTTGGGTGTTTTCCACTGACTTTATAAAAATAACGAGATAATCAATAGATTTTGTTATAGGTTTTGAAGCAGTTGTAAAAGCAGAGCTGACATATGGCTGAGTGGTTGAAGCGGTCAGTGAAGGGTTTATGAACTATGCAGTCTTATACACAAATCCTTTTACAGCAGGACGCCTGTAAACAAGACTGAAATCCATGGACCAGGAGAAACAGGCTAAATAAGGGAGTTATGTAATTGGCATCTGGCATCTATTGTTTTATTTACAAAAAAGACAAGAGCTTTTCTTCAAAACACACTTTATTACTCATTGCAAAAACACAGAGATGTACATTAATCTTACAACATGACTAACGATGACCAACAGCAACATAGCGACGCCAATAGTTAAACCATTGCAACAGTAAAGAAATGAAGCATGTTCTTAGTTTTTAATGCCACCCACACCTTTGCTCATACAGCATCGGTAAAGACATTAGTGATTCAGAATTTGGGCAATGCACAAAGCAACCGTAGTACAGTGACATGGATCTCAGTTTGTTTATTTAGTACAGACAAATCCAACAGAAAACTGTATCAAACAATACTTAGACGCACTCTCGAGTCAAAAGCGATCATGTTGTTACTGCTCGACAACCTTTGTAGGTGTTTTTACACGGGCCTGCCTTGTGTGGGTTTGGGTCTCTACGTTTTAGGGAGGGGGGGGGACACTTTGAGTAATAGAGCTGGCCTTTCTGGGGTGGGGAAAACTGCACTTGAAACGTTACTTCCCTCCGATGGCTTTGCGGAAGATGTGTTTTGCCCTGTCTGTTCGCAAATTGAGACCATCTTGGCCCTGCTCTTAAGCCAGGCCAAGAGTAGCTCCACACCACTCACTTTGAGTTTGGAAACGCACAAACTGAGCAGAGCCTGTCCCTGTCCGGCTCATGCGAAAATACCTCATGTCAAACCCAAAGCACAAACGTCTGGCTGTGTGAAATCATACATAAATAGAAGTAAATAAATGCGTTCCACACGTTATCCCATCCTTTTGAAATTGGGGTCAGGACTAGTTTTGGAAATCACAATATTGTATTCTTTCCTTTGACGCTCAATGCTGTGGTGTACCTTTAAGGCTTTCCAAGAGGCTTTTGTAAACCATCCCTTTTATAGATAGATTATGCATTTCGTTCTGTCCATTTTGGTACTTCTCGCTGCATACCCACCTCTAGCAGTGGATCTCATACGCCACCTGCGATCCAAACAGCAGGCTCTGACTCAGGAACAGCTCCTCTGGGTCTGTGGTTAAGGGTCCTTCTCCGCCATCACCCGGGTTTCTCCTCAGCCCCATGCCTCCAGACCGGCTAAGCGTCTGAACCACCTCGTGATCCAGCAGCACCTCTTTTATGCCTTTCTGCTGGACAAACCCACTCACCATGTGACACCTCGACTGCCCTGTCCCTTGACTTGACTTTGAACGGTTGAAAACGTACATCTCATGTCCGTCGTCATCGCGATATTCCTCCAACTGTGCAAAGCTGGAAGGACCTTCTGAGTAATCGTGCATGTACAGGATTCCTTCCTCTTTGCCTGAGCAACAACTCGCACCTTCTTCTTTGCGGAACTGCTGATGGCGACTGTAAATCATGATCAGAAGGAGAACCGCGGTGAGAGCCAGTAAGGAGATACCAACAGCTATGGCCGTTTGCGTGGCTGGGCCTAATGCGTTAAAGTCCATGCTGTCCTGTTCATAAAGAGGCTCCTGGCTGATGTCCAAAACCTCAGGCTGGAAAAACGAATTTGAAGAAGATGAAATAAACGCATTTGTATTAATACGTGGCCAAAACTGTGAGGAATACGAGGAAGATGACATGTTGACCGCCAGATGAAAGGTAACTTTAGCCATGCCACCGGGATTCCAAGCTTCACATTCGTACCGACCTGCATGAGCCACTGTGACATTGCTAAGAAACAGCATCCCGCTCCCAGTATCAGGGTCGAAACTGTCTCTTTCTCCGCCTTCTTCAGTGCCACGTATAAGCTGAACACTACTAACTTTGACTTTACTGCTACTGGGTAAAGCGGTCACAACTCCACCCGTCCCGGATTTGAAGAAGTCTCCGTTTGGTCCGATTTCCTGGACAAGACCTCGAGGTGACAACTGAGCCTTGCCGTGGGATGCTTTCTTCCAGGTAACTAGCGGTTGGGGGTATCCGGAAGCTTGGCAGGACACACGGAGACTCTCCCCCAGGCGGACGGTCAGGTGGCTGGGCTCGAGTTGGACCACAGGGGGTATGCAGACAAGGCTGTTGGGGGCGACTTCCACTAGACTGAGGTGGGAAAGGCGCGGCGGCTCCGAGCACATGAGGCGACGCTGTTCGGCCGAGCTGAGCAGCCGCTGGCCGTCTTCGCTGATCCAAGTGCGTAGCCATCCCAGCGCACAGTCACAGCGCCATGGATTCTCTGAAATCACAGAGAAAAAGAAAGGGTTTACTCAATAATCACTTCAAAAATATGTCTCTTGGTGTGAACAGGAGAAATATCTTGTAAACCAGCAATTTGTTCATCAATACAGCAGCATGGGCGCAGGTATTAACAGTGAGGTTCAGAAAGTGCAACACTGTTGGTAATAATTACAATTTCACATAAGCTTCATATCTGATTTATTCTACTGCGTTTAAAGCCACAGTAAGCATCTGTTTAGCTAAAGATAAAGAAAGATAGGAGTTTGTTTCTTTTTGCACATTTGATGCTATTTTGGAACTGAAAATCGAATAATAACACATAGCTCATGTTTGTGGGCTTGCATTGGCACAACTGACTGCTCATTTAGTTTCTAGAAGTTAAAATCCTCAAAAGAGAAAAATCCAAATAGTTTGAAGACACAACAAAGGCTATATAGCTACCTATCCACAGCACAGTTACGACAATTACTTACAAAGCTGGTCAGAATATGTATTCAGTCTTAAATAAATGTTTTGTGTTATCTTGTACTTTTACATTTTCCATGAGGAGGTCCTCTGTTACCTGTAACACGGAGCACCTGAAGGCTGACAAGGGGAGTGAGGGAGGAGGAGCCCAGTGTACGGAGATGATTTCTGCTCAGGTCCAGAAGAGCCAGGGACGACAGACCCATGAGGGCCCGCTCTGCCAGCAGCTCGATGCTGTTCTCCTGCAGGTGAAGCTCCTGCAAACGCTGCACATACAGAAGAACAATGCAAAAAGCTGAACTAAAAATAATCTCCACTACATTTCACATTCTGTCAAGTCACACACAATTAGGATCAAAACAAGATCATCAAAACATTCAGAGGTCACGAATAAAATAAAACCAAAATGACAATCAAATTGGGATTCATGTCACTATAGTTCCTCAGTTAAACTATAAACAAGTCTTCACTCATAACAGTTCTTCCTGTGTCAATGTGTCAAAACTTGGTATTGGACAAAATAACAGCGGGATATGTGCGTTTCCTACAGTCTGAACACCGCTATACAATCTCTGATGTTCTTTTCTGTTCTTTTCTGTTCTTCAGTGATCAAAGCTGTGTACTGTTGGTAAGAAGCCATTTAATGCACCTCATTAAATCTTTGGCATTGTACAGAATAAGCAGAAAACTCTGTTGCACCTGTTTCTGTTCAACCATTTCATCATGAGCAATTCTTTTTACAATAAATTGGCTTTGCACAGCTCCCCCCCATGCTCTCACCTGCAGACCCCTGAAGGTGTAGTCTTGCACTCGGGTGATCTGGTTCCCAGCGAGGTAAAGGATCCTGAGGTGCTCCAAACCGCGGAACATATCAGGGCTGACCAGGTGGATGAGGTTGCCATTCAAGGCCAATTCCAACAGCTGTCCCAGGCTGGAGAAGGCCCCAGGCTCCAGTGCAGAGATACTGTTGTTCTGGAGATAGAGGTAATGTAGCTGGCCCAGACGGGACATGTCCTGCAGCCGAATCTGTGTTATCGCGTTGTCTTGAAGGAAAATAGTCTTTGAAGAGGACAGGAGGAGATTGCGTCAGTCATTTGAGATAAACTAAAGTGTGCCAGAGCTTAGTGTTTCATTGTGTATTGACTTTATGACAAAAGTCAAGGCCAGATAACACACCGCTTCGACTGCTTCACATTTGTATTCAACACGGCTTTAGGGCTTTGATCAAATTTAGCTTTGTTCATTACTTGTAAATGGGCTTTATGATCTGACAACAGCATTTGGTTTGACTTAAATTGCACCTTAAAACAATGTTGGAGGACAATCCTTTTTTGAGGTGATTTCAGTGTTTTCAAGAGGCTCTAAAACACCTCTGTGTCTTGCAGTGATTGCCTTTCCTTTTGATTATGATTAACTGTGTCATGCTTTGGGGAAAAAAAATCACAAATTGACACCTTGTATGGTGAGTGTGCACTGAGCTTTGGAATTGTGATATTATTGGAGGAGACAATGCAAGCTGTGCAGTGCTATTGCTCTTTTGTCTCGTACTTTTGTCTGCCCTGACAAATACTGCAGAGACAACAGACCTGCCATGAAAGCTCTGCACCTGCTCTACAATGAAACGTTGTCGGCTTGGCTGCTAATGTTTCTAATGTTCGCAATGAAGCACAGCCTGGCTATGAGGTATAAGGCAAGATGATGGGCCATATACACCTGCTGATTGAGGTTAATGGAAGAATTTATGCATGACATAATTTTCATTAATATTTATAAGTAGCAATAATGTCCGGGGCCTGAACTTGTGGAAGCAAAAAAAGGCACAAGTGTAATGTCGAACATCTTCTCCATAGATGATCACAGGGAGAGAGTGAGAGTCCTATTTGGAGGGAGAATGAATAATTACACAGCCAGTCGAGCGGCCCTCCCTCCAGTGCACATCAAAGAGGGTCATGGAGGATTGATTAACCACAATCATTTCAGGCTAATAAGAATGGATCAGAAAGGAAATAACGTCATGGACACTGGGTATGCCTGTTCAGAGGAAGCAATGTCCATTGTACTTTTAATACCTGTATTTATTTGTGTATATGGCTGAAAGTGTCAAGGGTACACTGTCTTTTGGCAATATACATACAACATCATAGACCGTATATAGATGGACAATTAGTACACGGGGTCAAGGTACCTGAAAGTACCTTGAGCCTGTGTACTAAACAAAGTGAAGTAAGTTTTGATGATATAGCAGTGAAATATAAGTATTAACTGTTTCAATCGTTAATATCAGAAGTTAGACGCTAAAGAAACCAGCATTATTTCAATTAATGTTTAACTTTTTTGTACTTTATTATTAATATCTTTCTTATTTTCTCTCTTTATTTACTTCTTCCCTCAGGTAGAAGATATTGTTCGTTGAGATGCAGGACATCTCGTTTTGCTTTTTCCACAAGCTGTTGTCAGTTTGAATAAGCCACTAAATCCTCTGAGTTTAGTATTGAAACTGTAAAACAGTTTCAATACTAAACTGATTGATTTCACTGTGTCAAATGTTTCCTGTTTGTTTTATTTCTGTATTTTTAACCTTGTTTAATGTATGTACTTGTCCTGTGCACAATGGGGTCTTTTGCAGATGAATTCTAATGTGGTTTTACTGCCAATGGCAAATAAGTGAATCTGAATCTGATTTAATTTCCTCTTTGGGGTTTCGGCCCCAGAGGAGACTGTCTGGTAAAAACCCTGGCCTTCTGACAAATATCGTTGATGACCCCTGGTCTAGGTCCTGGGGGATTTCATCTCATAATCTCTTCTTCTGTACTCATCATGCAGTGCTCTGCCGCGGTCTAAGCACCAAATCTTAACCACATTTCTCCTTCAGTATGCAGTAAATGTCATCTCGCAAATATATGGTCTTTGGAGTCATATGTACTACTTTATGTAGTGTTAGTTAAATGTCAGCGAATTCACAAATCAAATAAAACCCTGGTTTTGCCTGTTTGAGTCTTTCTAGATTGAGTTGGCAAACAATATGGGTGACGTCAGTATCGGGTTCGTCCTCTCCTGATGCATGTACGGCCTATTGTGACAAGTCAGATCTGTTGAGAATCTGTGTCAATGCTTATTTTATGTATCCACAAAACTGTAACATAATCTCAATCAGGTGGTGGATATTGCAGTAGACAAGTTATAGAATTGCCAGCCCCACATTTTTAAGTCGCCATAAAAAAGAAGGCATTCCGTCTGTTCCGTCTCCTCATAAAACCACACAGCATGTGTTTTGTGTGCGACATTGAACATGTCACATTTACTATTACAGCAGTTTGCACTGTAAGAAGGTGATTATATCAACAACAGTAACTAAAGACCATCAAATAATCATAATGGATGTTTTTGCAAGGCATAAGTCATTAGTAATTAGTGTTATATGACTGAGTGTGTCAATTCAACAGATTGCAGTGAATATGGCCATAATTTGTTTTTAATTATTAAATAATCAAATCATTAGACATAGTGATTTATAATTACCTTTAGAGCTACGTTTCTTTGAAAACAGCAGCTGCTCTGCGAACAACAGACTCAAATGTGTCTCTCATTCTGAGCCAATAAGTACATGTTCTAAATGTTTATTTCCATATTATTTTCACTTTCACAAAGGAAAGGTAGCATTTTAGTGGCCCTAAAATGATGTTCAGTTATTATCATTAACCAACAAGATTGCTAGACGTTAGCACTGTATGTGCTACCATGCTATTTTAACGTTTGAACCTTATTTTCTTGTTGCGCTTTGGGTTAGAGTGAAACTTTTTTGTTTCTGATTATACATTAAGGTCAAATTCTAATTAAACCCAAACATGAGCTAATTTTGTTCTTTAGTTAAAAAACCTCCATAAATAACCCCAAAATATATGTATTTTGTTGTTGTTTTTAATAAAACCACAAATGCAAAGGAAAACAGTGAAGATCTCAGGATAACTGCTCAGTCCAACCAAAACAGAAGTTTGCACCCCCTGTGTTGGAGGGAATTTGAACAGAAGAATAAAATGGTGGTTTCCTCATCTCGTGGTGGGGTCCTGATGGTCAATTGTTCGGTATCATTCTGGTCTGTTTAAATTCAAATCAAACACCTCCTGTGATTTAGTTTTTCTTTAAATCAAGCTCACTGTTCGAGGACAGCAGGTTGTGTAAAAAGTTCCGAAACATTGAAGCATTGGACAAGTTCTTTGAAACGTCATGAAAAGGTCACAGAAGTAAGTAAACCTGTGAACGTTTAAGTCCATCTCACAATTCAACTTGGGACCAAATATCCCTTTTGTGAGTCGAGTAACTTCAAATCACAGTGAATAATGTGAGTAATGTGGGATTGACCCAGATCCTCAGTGCTAAATACAAAGAATATGAAATGTGCTTGACCCTGTTCATTTGAGTCTTTGATGTGTTTTTACGATATGCATTCACTCATAATATTATGTCTCAAAAATAGTGAAATACAGTAAAAAACATTGACCTTGAAATCACCATCATCACTCTACATTTCTAAAAGCATTTCATTATGTAACATTTTAGTTGTTTTTATTTTGTAGTAGTTTCAAGTTGAAGTTTTTTTTTTTTTGTTAAACAAAATTGATGCTACATTTTTTTTATTCATCTGCTCATATTCCCATCCCAGTTGTTTGGGGTGACAGACCACATTTGGATGGCACAATATATCAACAATGATTAAAACATGCACATTTGAAGTTAGGCACTTTCTACCAGTCATTTTTTCAATTAAAGCTGGCGTACCTATTTTTTTGTTCTAATAGAATACTTATCGTTTGTTCCAACAGAAAGAAAAATTGACAAAAAACAGTTATATAAGAAATCGGTAAGGTTTTGGTAAACTTTTATCTTTCGCGTAGTTGGAATATGCTTTTGATCTAAGAGCTGATTGGCTGAGTGAGGGTGGTCCTTGATCTTATACTTTTCTGTCTGAGAAAAAGTTTATCTGAAGATGTGACAAAGGCCAAAAATAACTGCCGATAGAACAAGACGTTTACCGAACAAAGAACTTGTAAATTACATCATTCCATGTTTTTGTGGTTTGACATTTAGGGACCCTAGCTTTAACAATGAGCACAAATCCACAGTTTGAGCATGACATTTGCCCCTAAGTCACTGAAACATCCTTGGCCCGTGCTCTACAATCGCAGAACTGACCTCGGTGACTGTGGGGACGCCTTGTGGGATTTCTTTGATCCCGATGGAACCACATTCTACCGTGAGACTATAGCAGCGACAGCCAGACGGACAGCTCAGCCCCGGTCTGAGGAGACAGGCCCCTCCAACCACCAGCAGCACGGCCATCACACGGGGGGACATGGCGCTATCTTCCTCCTCCGCAGTATTTCACAACCTGATGAGGGAAAAGCAGAAGAAAGCATGAATCCCTTGGAGTATTTGTGCCACGGTAACAAGCTGTTTTTCTTATGGAAATGCCTCCGCCGCCCGCCTCAAAGACTGACAAGCGATGCAGATGTTTTGTCCATTGGCGGGTGTCTGGGAAATGACAACGGAAGATTGATAAAAGAGCAGAGAAAAAAATAGCAAAACCTTGAGACACACAGGACTATCTCATGCCTCATTCCCGGCTGTTTTCAATTCAAGCGTCTGCTCCGAGTGCAATTGCGGAAGCTTCTATTATGGGCTTCAATTAATTAAAGATGTGATAAAAGATGTGCCGGTTGCCTCAAGGACCTTTCTCTTGTCAGTTTAATGCATGCACAAACACACACACACAAGCCTCTCCTCCTTCTTCTTATTCTTCTCCTGCCTTTGTTTCCGGACACTCGCTTGCACACGCACGCACATTTCCATCACTTGTGGGGGCATGACACACTTACATTTATTTCCGGGAGACATAACCCAGACCTAACCTTCTCAACAAGTCTCACGCTTGTTAAGAAGATTGTTGAAAATGTCAGACCCAGGACAAAATGGGATTCATGCTAGACTTGACATAACATGGGAATATAAGACAGCTCAAATGCACATCACAGTAATAGGCCCAACAAAGCACACACAGGGATGTTGATAATGAGCTATGTTGGTTTATGGTCTTGCTGTTTTGTTTTAGTGACTGAATGTTGAGTGTGTCGCTGCATAGATTGAATATTGCAAAATATGTGGTGCTTTGATTATTTCCATGTGGAATCCTGGTTAGTTTTTTGCATATTTACAGACTTTCAGAAAGATTTAGAGATTTGCAGGGATTTTTTCAACACTGCAAGTTTAATTAACAGAGAAAATATTGACAGACGGCTTGTAAGTGCTCAACAGTTATATCAAATCAGCTCTGATAATAATACAAACACATGTCCTTAAAACAGTAGGCTTGGTGTTACTCCATTAGTTTATTCTATATTTGATTAAACCTACACATTCCTAGATGTCTCTATTCAACTTGGTGAAAGTGGAGATAGTACATCCAAATGTTTATTCACTCAATAAACAGAAGTATGTGGAATAATTCTCACTGATGGCAAAACATTAGGTCAACCACAAAATTATAGATTTATGTCCGTGCTCTCCTTTCTTCATTTACTCTTTTTCCAGCTTAGACAAATTAGATCCAGAAGAGGTCCATTTGAATTGCAGCAAACTGTTCTTACAGAAAACATTCATCAAAGGGACCAAATGTAATTGTTTACTTTTATATGACATCTAAATATGTTATAAGTGTCCCCAGAGAGTAGGCCAACATGTGGAAATCATATTTGACCTTTTCTGAACAAAAGTTAAATCCACAGTAATAGATTAGACAAAATGTTTGTATATATATATATATATATAT
>JAPMNZ010816256.1:0-10199 GCA_029875035.1 Pomatoschistus microps | reverse complement strand
TTTTTCCCTCCTGTTGTAAACAGTTCTGCATTTGAATCTTATACGTTCAATTTGTTACCATAACAGCATGGCACACGTTTGTTTTCTCAGATGTCAGATGATATGAGATAAGACAATCGATATGTTATGAATATTGATTCAAACAATCAGTTTAATGAATCACCAACTGTAAATTATGGAACTACCATATCTCACTTGTTATATGACTGCACTTCCCGATTATTATGATAATTGGCTAGCTAGCTGATTTGTCTTTGATTCATCTAAAAGAGAAAATCTTCACAGAGATGACTTACACTTTGGCTTGTTTGGTTAGAAATATGTTGTGCACCTTGTGAAATGAAAATGTATTTACAACAATTTCAATAATCTCTTGAAAAATCTATTAACTTGTTACAGCCCGAGCTTGGTTTATTAGTTGGCTTATTCCACAGGACAAAGTTAGGCAACAGGACTATCATAGGCATTACGAACGTACCACTGAGCAATCATGGAAATTACATGTCATCATCAGTGAGAAGTTGATGATGCAGGGAAGTTGGTAGATGTTTCAAAATATTTAACTCTTGATCAACACTTGCCACACAAGCTAGATCCTTGCATTCACATGTCTCACTCATATGAAAACATATCTCATGTCTCCCTCAGCTGCAGCACAGGGCCACCCTGCTCACACCAGAAGAGATCCGGACTGCTCTCTCTCACACTGACCTAAATCAAATGTGGCAGAGGGATTTAAGACCGCTCCTTGTCACCAGGTATCCAGGGTCTCCAGGAAGCCAGGCTGTGCAGGAGGCAAGTATTTACATAACGCTCTGTCAACACAATGTAATAATGTCATATATCTTTCCCATAGCATATCAAAACCACTCTAGGTTCTCTCGGTGCAGGGTGGGAAGTGACAGAAGACAAGTTCATGTCTCAAACTCCCTATGGCCCCCTGCCCTTCACTAACATCATAGCCACACTCAACCCTGCAGCCAAACGCCGCCTGGTGCTGGCATGTCACTACGACTCCAAGTACTACCCCCAGCAGTTCCATGGCAGGGAGTTCCAAGGTGCCACTGACTCCGCTGTGCCCTGTGCCATGATGCTGGAGCTGGCACGCGCTTTGGATCAAGAGCTCAAAACTCAAAAGGTCAAAAAAAGACTACTCATTATAATTATCCACAAATAGACATATGCATGTTTTCCTTAGTGATCACAATGTTTTTTTTTACAAATAAATGGGATGCGTGTAATGTACGGGTGTCACAGATATGCACAAGGGGGCAGCAGAGTATTCTTTGTTATATTGTTCTGTGCATTGTTTCACACAGAGCTCCAATCCAAAGCTGACTCTGCAGTTGATCTTCTTTGATGGCGAGGAGGCCCTCTTTCAGTGGACAGCTTCTGACTCTCTGTACGGCTCCCGGCACCTGGCCGAAAAGATGGAGGCTACTCCTCACCCCACAGGGGCCACAGGCACCAACCTGCTGCATGGCATGGTAGGACCATATTTAAAAGTGATGCGTAGATAACATAAACAAAAAATAATAATACTAATAAAACAAACAGTAGACAAATATAGAGGCTATTAATATCTCTGCTGACAGTAATGGGCAAAAAGACACAGTACACTTCCTTTCTCAACATTTTGTTTACACTCAGCACTTTCCATCGTTTTCTCCTTCCACTTTTTCATTGTGAAAGTATGTAGTTCCTTTCACCTTTACATAAATAGCTGGGTGAGTGGAAACACACGTTCGTTCCGGTTTTCTTCCTGCTGGTTTCTATGGTAATGCTGTTCCCATCTCCTAATGTTCAATGTTTTAACTACATCATCTCACATCCAATAATTTACAAATTGCTTAAAATAGTGTCTTTGTTGTTTCAGGATCTGTTTGTGTTGTTGGACCTGATTGGGGCCCCCAGTCCTCGCTTTGGGAACCAGTTCTCCAGCACATTACGGTGGCTCACCAGACTCCAAAACATAGGTATTTCATTTTTTTCCAGTGTCACAGCTTTAGTCTCTGGCTCTTGTACTGTAAGAAGAGTGTTAGAATCATATAAGAAGACTTTGATCTCAAAATCTCAGACTTCTAAAGGACAAATACTATCATTGTACTATTTTCTGCACAAACATTTCCCCTCTACAATCACAGAACGCCGTCTCCACTCCATGAACCAACTTGTGGATCATCCTAACGACATACAATACTTCTGGCCAAATGTTCCTGTGGGCCGTGTCCAGGATGACCACATACCCTTCCTAATGCGAGGCACTTACATCTAATACGGATCAATACATTCCTTTTACATTGATGTGCTGGTTAATATTTCTTTTTAACTTCCTCCACAGGTGTGCAAATCCTTCACCTCATCCCCTCTCCGTTCCCGACTGTCTGGCACACATTTGATGACAATGAGCAGAATTTGGATCGCAATACAATTCAAAACCTCAATAAGATATTTCAAGTCTTTGTACTGGAATATCTCAATGCCAAACCAGCCATTATTTCAAACCCATCAAATGCTCCATGAAAATCTATGGTATGAAATATATGAAACTGAATCTCTAAACAAAATCAACAACAGCAGTGATGTACAGTTGCAGTTAAAAGCATAAAAGTAACTCTTTGACCCTGGTTCCTCTGGGAGCTCCAGTCACCAGCGTCCACATCAGTACACAGAGCCTCTGTATAGAGCCACACTGCCCTCTTTATAGTCCCCTTTAATGCTTTTACCTCAAATCTAAAAGTCAATGTTTATATTTCAGCTCTATTTTGGAAAGCATGCCTCAGTCAAGATTTGTTCATATTATTTTGTTTTGGAATGAATGTTTTTTGTATCTATAAATATGGGATTATACCTATAGATCCATGGATTATACATATCATATAATGCCATGTTTATACATATCATATAATTCCATGTTTATACAAAGACACATACTTAATGTACATATAAGTATGTGTCTTATACAACTAGGTGTCTTACTTCTCAATGCAGAAATACAAAAAATAGCAAATGAGATTATTCATATTCAATGTTTCATCAGAAATATATTAGCCTTTCACTTGTGGATATTTTTATAAATACCTACTGTTTGATAATTGTATGTATAAATGACTCAAAAATATCATGTGTTTAAATGTCTCTTGAGTGTATGTACAGTTTCATTAGACACCTTATGAATAAAGAAATCATAGTATTGGTGAGTATAGTAGTACTATATGTATCGTTTGTGAACACAGTAGTTTAATCTCTCTTTTATCTTTAATTTCTCACCTCTGCCTTGTCAGAACAGATTTGCTTAATCCTATCAAGACCTCAGTCTGTTTTCCACCAGATCCAAAGCCACATTCTTGATCTTCCTATGGGATTTAAGTTGTCACAGGTCTCCTTCAATATACTTCATTGGTTTTAACTTTGAGATGTGGAGGCTGGATCTACTCCTAACTATAGATAGACTTCTGCTGAAGCTTGTACTTTGTTACCACCATATGTCTGTGCATAAGGCCATAGGAAGGCCATAAACAGCTCCACCAAAAGGACTACACATGCATGTAGTTGCCTACAGATGGCAGTGGTGTAAGATGATGCGATGTGAAACTATTGAAGTTTGGTTCTATGACTAGTTTTCAGCTATAGATCTGATATATATATTAAATAACTGGTATTCGTAAGCTCTTTAGTGGAATGTTTGGACACATTAAACGCCCCAGAAGTCAATGAATAAGTAAAGGATGTCAGAGTGAAAATTACAGTATATAATCAAATAAATTTGTGCACGTAAGTAAGTGAGTTATAAGTGTCCGATTCAATCAGTAGTACTTTTAAAACCCTAATTAAAAGTGCTATTGGAGTACATTTAAGAAGGCAGCGTAATTAAGAAGACGAATTCCTGTGTTTGTATCGGTGCAGAATGGTAAAGTCTCATTTTTGTCGTGTTCCTTGAACGCAGCAGCGCTCCCCCTGGAGCAGAGACTGGAGCAGAGACTGGAGCAGAGACAGGAGCCTGCTCTCTCCTCAGTCATGCGCCTGCTCCCAACACAAACACACGGCTTCTCTGAGCCGCAACACAAAATGTGACACTACTTTGACCGTATTTTATTTCAATTGACTTTTTTTAACCTCGTTTGGCTCACGTTTACATTTCTTAAGCCGAGAGAAGCCTTGGAGACACCATGGAGCCGATAACCAAGTGGACCCCAAAGCTAGTTGTGGAGTGGATGAAAGGTACGTCAAGTTTTGAATCAAAGTGAAGTTTATTTTTGGTGAAATAGATGATTTGGCACACCGAGTAAGCTACTGCCTGGGCTAACAACCCTGAGCTGCGTGTTATGTGTAGTTTCGTAGATACTGCTGAGTGACTGACAGCATACTTGTGCAGAGGCGCGCTCACAACAATAGAGCTGCATTTTTGAAGCCACTTGTAGCTCTCAACAACCTCCCAGAGCAATGTCAGCTCTCAGCTCTGGACTCTTGTTAATCTACAAGACGAGATAACACGGACACATTAAAAACAGCACATTTACCCATTCATTTATCTTTGGAGTTGGCTTTAGATCATGGACATTGAAGATCACTGTTTAACTCTTAAAACAATGTGTCATGGAAGTTATTACATTGTCCATTATCAAGCAAAGATCATATGAGGTTCTAATTTGATTCTAAAAACACCTTTTCACTTTTTAAAGAAGTTGAAATCACAATAAACTCACTGGCTTCAGAGGTACAATGACACTGACATCATATTGACTTTGGAAACTAACCTGAGTCACAGCATTGCTATGACTATTAGTGAGACCCTGTAACAATGTCGTGTTAACCGATGGCATTAAAGTAGCCTAGTGCTGTCAGTACAATCACACATTTCACTTATGAGTTTGAGGCGAGGACATATAAAGTTGTCACAGTGAAACATTCTTTTATCTTTGTTTCAACTACACTACACTAATGAACTTTTTCTAATACCATTTGCCACAGTCACCCCAAATAGTGACTTGCCAGGCTTGTGCTCGCAGCTGGGAGGCAAAGAAGATTGTGTGCGGTGATTGGCCCCTGTGTGCCTATTGAAAAGAGGGCTCCATGGCTTGCTGGGACACAGGATTAGTTGTCCCCACTGGCTCCAATGCATTTAGTCAAGTGAAAATCTGACTCAGCAGTTGTCACTAAACCACTGGATTTGCAAACATTCCATCTGTGAGCTGGTTAGAAACATAGCAGTCTGTACGTATATTCCTGCAGGCCATTATCAATTATTTTGGCTTATAATGACAGCCAAAACATAGCTTTCCTTTTCTGTTGTCATTTGAAAAGTGTCCATAAGCCTCGGAGCCGGAGGGATTGGAACACGCCACAACTTAAGTAATTGAATACATCGTAAGCAACAACTGCTGCTCTTATGGCTGTCATCTACCATTTAAACACGTAAGGCAATACTTCTCGGATACATGTACAACTTTGCGTTAGTTTATTTTAGGGAGAAACTTGTGTAACCTCTGTAGGGAGAATAAACGCTGATATTTGGCGCGAATATCAATCTGGTCTTGCTCCAATTATTCAAATCCTGGGATACACGTTCATTCTACTGACCCACAAACTTGTATGAAGAGATGCGAAGTAAAACAAGCATTGTTATTGTCAGCTGAGTATAAAAAGTAATTGTGCCTGACTGTAAAAAGTTGAGTTAAAGTCTTCTAAATGCAGCCGTGTGGTCCTTTTTGCCCCAGGTTGTTTTCCAGTTGCACAGAGCATCTATTGTGTCTTGAAACACTTAATGACTTCCTTTGTTTTCGGGGATCAAGCACAGTAGTTGCTATATGTTTGTTGCAAGTGAAAGGGTTTTTGTTTTTTACTTAAAACACAATTGCTCTTTAGAAATACAGTTTCACCAATGAGTGTTTCTTTTATTATCATTACCAGGACATGAGGCGCTGTGTGATGTCCAAACCAAATGGCTTTAACAACCCAACTCTGAAGTTCTTTTAGTGAATTGTTCCAAACTGCATTGTTACTTTATTGTATCCCACACACATCTGGTATATGTGCATTGTATGTCGTCCTGTACCAATAATAAAATTATCAGCCCACCCCCAGTTTTAGATGGATTCGTTGGGATCATTCAGCGAATTTCCATCAATTGCGACTAAAGCGCAGCTCTTTGAACCTCACATGGGTGCCAAGTAGTTTATTAGCTTACGAACCAAAGTAAATATGCCTGTTAAGAAAGCCAAGATGGGCTTATTTGTTGAGTATAACATTTCTAAACGCTTTTCGAAATGAGAAACATACAGTATACTATCAAAAAAATCATGAAAACGTATAATGGTTTGAACCCTTACATGGGGCTGTCATAGAAGTATTTTGGCCAATAGGCACTGGATATATTTGTGCATAGAGTAATCAGCTTTTTGTCTTTCATCAAGAAGAACAGGATTTTGTCACAGCTCATGTCAAACAATCCCTTAAGGCCACACAAAGGTATTTTCAGTCTACATTTCAGTAAAGGCGTCTCGGTGACCCTTATGATTGCTATCTATCTGGGTTTCTTTTAAAAAACTCTTATTACTGTAACTCCCACCTTCGCTCATCACCAGCTTCTTAGCCATTCAAGCTTCTGATGTTGTCCTATTGTGTCATATTGATGGGTCGATAAGCGGGTTGCTTTGCTCCTGAACTGCTCTTCTTTGCTTGTGAGGCAGGGATGAAAGTAGATTCCCCCATGGGAGAGTGGACTGAAAAGACTTCCCTTCCTATCAGTCCTTGTACAGCCTGTTTCTCACACGGCCCTACAGCCCCGGGACTGTGAACATATGGAAACTTGCGCAGAATTAATCAATAATTAATAGATGCCCAAAAATACAGTGGAGAACCAAGACTTCATAGTGATTCCATACTGCCCTCTGGATCACCTTAAAGTCCGTCTGTATTTGCCTGTATTATTCAGGACAGGAAACCAGACCAGTCAGTGTGGTTTTCTGCCAGCTGGGAATACACCAGAATGTATTTATTTATTCAAATCTAAAATGTGCATGGCAAATCTCTCAGATGATCTCGGCTTATTTGACCTGTGAGCTGCTTGGCTTGACTCTTGTTGCAAAGTGTTGGCCTGCCAGATGACCTGCATAAGCCATGGGAATGCTCTAGTGCATGGACATGGGGTCTCTCTATAGGAGGACTGTCGGATTGGGTCAAAACTCCCCAAATTATATGATGCACTTGAGATTTAGGCAGATTATAATTCAGTGCTAATGTTTTTCAATTAAATGTTATTCTTCACAACATCACAGATTGCTGAGACATTGAGATTGTGTGCATGTCTTTGTGACATTGTATAGAAAGGACTCCCAAGCTATGCAAAAGTTTATAGATGGCATCTGACATGGCGAAAAAAAAAAAAAAAAATGATATTCTGATGATATTCTCTTTAAGAAAAAATAATATATATACATAAGATTGTATCTATTAATAACCTCTTCATTTTTATTACTATTCAATATCTAAATGTAATCCTGTTTGTAGAACCTTATTCACATACACTCAAACCCATACGGTGTACAAGCCCAAACTCTCTGACCCTACACCTCTCTCCCAATATTTACTCTGTGTGGAGGGCATCAATACCTTTCCTCCTTCTACTTATAGAACAGTTATAATAACCATTTATTTTACAAACTGGATGAATTGTTATCCTATATAATCATTCAACTCCAGGTCATAACATAAAGGGCTCTGTGGTATGCCAAGTGTTGGTAGTATCTTCAAAGGACCGCTAATGCCCACATTGTCTGACAACCACGAAAAACGAAAGGCATGCAGACCTCGGCTGTTTTTGCACCTTCAAAAACCAACAGTGCAAAGAATGAGCTCTCAAAACACACGTCCCAGTTGTCCAGACACCGTTCACTGGTCAGTGGTCACATGCAGCCGAACACTGGATTACTGTGGAAATGTTATTATGAATTTTAAAACATGTAGCAGTTGGCCTAGTTTTGGTGTTGTTCTGCGCTTGGTTTTTTGGGAGTGTGCCATGCGTTAGTTCAGAACATGCTCAGGCTAGTCCATGTTTCCTGTCACCAGCAGAGAGTGAAGTTCCAGCTGGTGCCATGTCGCGCTGCTTGTAATATATATGAGAAGTGAAAGTACTGACCGTGTGTAGGTGAGCAGGCTATTCCTTCAGAAAGAATACATTAGAAGGTGGCATTTAGTGGGGGTATGACGAATTAGGCTTTATTCAACACATGCCAATTTCAACATTTATGATGACTTTTAAAAGTAGTGACAAATAGCTCTGAAATAGTTATGTTAACTACTATAACACATGATAATTATGACAAAGTACATAAAAGAATGTTTGGAGTAACATTTTAGTCTTTTTTTATCAACCTCTTTCCTATATAATACTTATTTTTCTCCCACAAAAAAAGTCAGAATGTTGGGAGCAAATCAGACCTCAACAAACTGTCTGGATTTTATTAGAAAATAATGTATTTTTTTTTTCATCCTTGAAAGATCCCTGCAAGTCACTATTTGAGACTGAAATCTGCGTGATTGGCTGAACGAAGGTTGTTCAATCTTCCACTTTTCTGTCTGAAAAAATCTGGTCTTAAGATGTGACAGAGGCCAAAAATAGATGCATGTGAAAACTAGTGAAAACTGTTTTGAATCGAAAAACTGCTGTGAGATATAACAGATTTAATGGTTTGAAAGTCAGGTACCCCAGCTTTTTAGTTTCAATCCTTTTTCTAAAATTCTACATTTCATACTTGACATGTTTGTATTATCATTTAGTACATTTGTATTTCTTTGTCTTCTAAAACACGCCCACAAATGTCAGTTAAAGTTGTCGACTGGTTCAACTGTATTGTTGACATTGCAGACTGATGAGTGATAAGCAGGTTAATGGAGGGTGGACCGACTGACCTTAAAAGATTGTGTTTATTTATCTTCTCCAAAGCAGTGACTCTGGGGTCAAAGTATAACATTGTTTGTGTGCATACATACATTTATAAGGGTAATTCAAGCTTTCTTTATTTAATCTCTTTATGATAGTTCTGGAAAGCTGATAAGATATGAAATTGCTTCTGTCTTGATTTTGTTCGTAATGACTTAGTTATAGTTAGAGCTGTAACTTCTCTTTTTTTTTAAATGTAAAATCTACAAAAAAAATTACTTACTTCACTGTCCATGTCTTGTAGTTTGTGTTTTTTTTAATTCAAACATCAAAATACAATGGTGAAAAGTTTTTTAAAACCGAGGGAACATTAGGATAATCTCTGGGTCAGGAAATAGGGGGCAACTGTACACAAACAGCCAGCGCTCCGGGTTTGTAAAGATCTAATAATGCCTTTCACCTTCTTTGATATCTGGTTCCCATTCTAGTGTAATCGACAATCCATTCATCATCAATAGAAAAATGATTGCTTATCTTCCTGATCCACAACACGTGTCGGTAAACACATCCCACCTGTTCTACCTGTTCTAGTCTTTTTGAAACAGTGTGGTGTATAACTCTTTAGTGTGTTTACAAAATATGCATTCTCTGTTGTGTAGGCTAAACTAGATAATATCGTGACGTATCGTGGCCCACGGGTGACAAACGGTGGTAAAGTCACTGTGCATGACTCACCCACCCACACCTGTGTGAAGAACTGGATTGACTGCCCACAACACTGCAGCCTCCAGTAATGTTTTAGTCTTAGGTTGCACAATTTGGCTATAGTGTCACGAATGTGTGAAATTTCCCTGTTATAACATATTTGCTCCAATGACATTGCATTCATGGCATTCACAGTAGGTATTATTACAACCGAAAGGTCAGATTTGGGATTACCAGCTTGTTTTGATTGTATAGAAATACTTTAAAACAGCTTGCATTGTAAGGTGAATGATGGTTCTACTACATTCAAAGCGGGGACACTTGATTCTCAATTGACAAAAAGGCTATGAAGTTCATGAGTTCCTCGCTCTTAAAACTGTTCCATCACTAGTCTCCACATGCATGCATCTTTTGGCCCGTGTTACATCTTTGGATCAACATTTTCTGGCAGAAAGTACCACCCTCACTTAGCTAGCCTGCCCTGTTGTGGCTCTACTCCCCACAGGCTCTGTTAGTCTTAAAGCCAGAGGAGACAGATCATCCCAGGCAGTTGCTCCTCGCCTTTGGAATGAGCTTCCTCAGTCTCTGCGTATCTTAGAGACTGTTGATGATT
>JAPMNZ010816254.1:0-25178 GCA_029875035.1 Pomatoschistus microps | reverse complement strand
TGTATGCTGAAGAGAAGCTGTGCACGAAGCATGTGACAT
Source organism: Pomatoschistus microps (assembly GCA_029875035.1). Taxonomy (NCBI): domain Eukaryota; kingdom Metazoa; phylum Chordata; class Actinopteri; order Gobiiformes; family Gobiidae; genus Pomatoschistus; species Pomatoschistus microps. The sequence continues at coordinate 25,139 of JAPMNZ010816254.1, read as the reverse complement.
AAAAGGAGGCCAGCTATTGGCTATTCGCTACTTCTCCTGCTGTAAAACCTCAGGTGGCTCATTACTGCCACCATTTGGTCACCGCAGAGTTAAAATATGCACGAAATGAGCCGCTTACGGCAAAATAAGTTATTTAGCAACTAATCGGTGACTAAATTAGTTGACAACTATTTTAATAATTGATTAAATCGATTAGTTGCTTCAGCTCTAGTTGCAATGAGTTCTGTGTACGGAGTGAACGGCTGCAGCTGTATGATACACAGCTGTATGATGCCCAGATGCCGCAGAAAACTATAACACCCTTGAAGGTAGCGCTATGTTGTCAATGACAATACAATACAGAACAAATACTACAGCGTGATAGAACACTATTTTCATTGGGTGCGTTCGTCTGCCGCTCTGAAAATGAATAAATAAAAGTGCCCGAGCCCGGCCCGTGGCAGAGGTAATTATACGGTCATCGGCCTGAAGCCCAGTCCTCGGGCTGTCAGGCCCCTCGGGCCAAGGGCAGGGCTCTAGTGCAGGGCTCTAGTGCGGGGCTCTAGTGCGGGGCTCTAGTGCGGGGCTCTAGTGCGGGGCTCTAGTGCGGGGCTCTATCTCAAATCTTGTTTTTTCTGTGTAGGAATTTCCCTGGCATATTTGGTAACCAGCAGCAGCACTATCTAGACGTTATCAAGAGAATGCTGGTTCAGTGCATGCAGGACCAAGCCAACCCACAGGTAACCATGGGAATGGGTTTAAATGGGGATCATGTTGATGCAAACTAATTTATACGGGTACTGAGTAATACTTGTTTCATTTGATTAAATGCATATTTAAAACGACATAATGAAGGCATTAAAAAGTGTACAAAAAAATATTGTATTAAAAATACAAAAAAATATGACATGGTTTTAAATGTGTTTTGTAGATTCAGATGCTGGCGTCTCGAGCTGCTGCGTCCTTTGTGTTAGCAAATGAAGGAAACTCTGCGCTCCTCAAACAGTTCTCAGATCTGCTGCCGGGCGTTCTACAAGTGAGAACTTTACACATGGCTCAGAAAGTGATTTGGAGGAATAATCTCTGGTCTTTTTTCTTTTTTTCTTTCTCTGATGGTCCTCTCTGAAAAAAAAGCCCATTCTTTGCTGCCTTTCACTTTTTAAGTGTTATTGTTTTGGCCATATTTTGGACTCTACAACTGTATTAATGCTAAACCTGCCTCTGTATCCATTCTTTTGTCTATTTAGATGGGTACATGTTAGAGCCAGTTGTTTTTGTCTTGTGTTTAGTAATGTTTCAAAGTTGTCTAAGTGAGTTTCTTTCCTTTTAGTCCGTGAATGACTCGTGTTACCAAGGCGACGACTCTGTGCTGAAGTCGCTGGTAGAAATCGCAGACACGGCTCCAAAATACCTGCGACCAAACCTGGAAGCGACACTGCAGCTCTGTCTCAAGGTCAGAACCATGGCCAATAACCTTTCATATGGTACCGTCATTTGTGGACTAAGATACAACCAGCAGCTAATGTGTGTATTTTTGTTGTCAGAGCAGTATTCATGGACTTTTTTTGATTCAGTTTTAGTATCTTCAGGATGCTTGTTGTTAAAATAGATGATGAATTAGTTGTAATGTAGCAGAGACAAGATTTAATGATGAGTTGGCTTCCATGACTCAAAGTATTTCATACACGTACGTGGAACACTAATGGGAAAATGTAATGGTTTGAATCTGGGTGTCTCAGTGTTGGTGCCTGATGACATCCTCCTCCTGATGGTCTGTTTTTGTTTAGCTCTGTGCAGACACGAACCTGTCCAACATGCAGCGGCAGCTCTCCCTCGAGGTCATCGTCACGTTATCAGAGACTGCGGCCGCCATGTTGAGGAAGCACCAGGCCCTTGTGGCTCAGAGCGGTGAGAAACATCCCCCTCTAGTTGATAAAATAATGAATGTTGGCTACCGACAGTAGCTCAGTTGGTAGAGCATTGGCCTTTGGGCCTAGAGGTTGTGGGTTCGATTCCCACCATGGGACCTGCTCAAACTGCTCCCACTGTTGTCTGTCGTTGTCCTTGGGCAAGACACTTAACCCCACGTTGCCTGAAGCCCCCGCTGAAAGACCAAGGCTGTTTCACGACGGGTGTAGCAGCCATCTTCCTGTGGACTCACCACCTGCAGAGGATCAGCGAGGGACTGTTGCTATGAGCATTGGGTCAAATAAAGGGGATGAAATTGAAATGAATGTTGGGTTTTTATTTTAAAAACTTTAATACACATTTCTGAGGTTCATGAGTGCCTTGTATAAGGGAACTCTCAGGAAGCTGCTTTAGCTTATAGGTAGGCCCCAAAACTGTACATGTTGAACGTATTCCTTGTTTTTCAGTTCCCCAGATGTTGACCATGATGGTGGATTTGGAAGAGGACGAGGACTGGGCCCAGGCGGATGAGCTGGAGGACGACGACTTTGACAGGTATACACTGTCTCGAGGTCCTGGGTACTGGCCACGACTTCCAAATGTTTAGTGTCTTCAGTAACGCTGCAGCCAGGGAGAGCCTGGACTGATCTGGACCTGGTGTCTCTGGGATCTTCCTGGTGTTTCTGACACATTACTTAAATGTGTAAATGTGTGGTTGCAGTAATGCTGTGGCTGGAGAGAGTGCTTTGGACAGAATTGCCTGTGGCCTTGGAGGGAAGATCATCTTACCCATCATCAAACAGCACATTATGCAGATGCTCCAGAATCGTACGTCTCACACATTTACAGATTATAATAAACCATTGAAAATAACACTCTAAACAGGCTCTAATCTGACAAAAGCCAATATTGGTACTCAGAGAATGGACTATGTTATCTCCCATTGCAGTAGTTTGTAATAAATACAACCCTTTTTTGAGTTGCTCGCTCTGGTTGTCTCTCTCTCTCTCGCCCCATACTTCTGGAAAACTTCTCCAATCCTTTTCCTGGTTTGCACAGAGGACTGGAAGTACCGGCACGCAGGGCTCATGGCTCTGTCTGCGATCGGAGAAGGATGTCACCAACAGATGGAGACCATTCTGAACGAGATTGTCTGCGTGGTGCTCCGCTTTTGCGCCGACCCGGTGAGGAAACATTTGGACTAAAAGAAATCTAGTCACTGATATTCTGTCCGAGCTAACGGCTGTCGTTATAGCAACTGTGGCGGTGATTTTTGAGTTGAAACACAAAATGATATAGTCAACTTAAGTGATGATGAGATATTGGCTTTGGCTAATGATTCAAAGTTTCTGATTTTTATAGTGCTCACATAGACAATATTTTTTAAACGTGAACATTACGTTGATTTTAGCTCGGGTACCTTAGTTTGTTAAACTCCAACCTGTCTTTATTCTCATTAGAAATCATTTCATATTGTTAGAAAGAGCCTCGTCAGTCACTATTTGACCAGCTTCAGCAAGTATGAATGGATCTGGTCAAATAGTGGCTCACAGGGCTCTAAGCAGGGCACCGCCTGGTAAGTACTGTGATGGGGGACCTCTGGGAACACCAGGTGCCACAGAAGGGTGGTTGTAAAGTGTCATTGTGTCCCACCCACATAATCTGGAATGATGGGTTGAAGGGGCCGATGGCACATACTGGTTGCCTCACTTCAGTCTGGGCAGCTGTGGCTATGTTTGTAGTTTAATTCCATATACAGTGGTTATTATGAAAAATGCTATATAAAACATAAACGTGTAAAAAAAAGAAAAAAGTCTGGGACCAAGACTCATCTGGATTGTAATCTAAACATGTACAAACTTTTGAGGACGACATTTCCTGAAGTGAAATGAAAGCCTTCATAGAGGCAAGTTTATTTGTATAGCACAATTCGTACACAAGGCAACTAAAAAGTGCTGAATAAATTAAGATGGTATTTAAATCATGAATAATCACAGAAAAAAACATTGTCACAGCAGAGTCTTCAGGAAGACTTCAGCTGCATGAATCTAAAAGCTGCTAAATTTTGGTTGAAAGTGCTGCTTCTTATCAACGTTTTAGCAGCTTTATTAGTGCAAAGTACTGAAACTCAAACTCTCAATGATGCTGCTCAGCTCATGTGTCGCTGTAGTAAACGTGTTTCTTGCTCTGGCTCTGCGTTCCTCCCAGCATCCTCGTGTTCGGTACGCAGCCTGTAACGCGATTGGACAGATGGCCACGGACTTCGCTCCCACTTTTCAGAAGAAGTTCCACGACAAGGTGAATAATTTTTCCATCGATCTTCAGATTTCTCTTTTGCCTGTAGTTCCTTCTCAAGCCTCTGCTCTGCTGCAGGTGATCGTGGCTCTGCTGGAGACCATGAAGGACCAGGGGAACCCCAGAGTCCAGGCCCACGCTGCAGCAGCGCTCATAAACTTCACAGAGGACTGTCCCAAGTCTCTGCTTGTCCCGTACCTGGACAGTCTGGTCCAGCATCTGTGTGCCATCATGCAGGCCAAACTACAGGAGGTAAGAGTCCTACAGCCAAAGTCTATGGGACCAGTTCCAGAGGTCTGGAGTCCATGAAATCGCCACCAGCATAAAAACAATGCATATTTTCCAGGGTTTCCATAGACTCTCACTCAGTCTGCAAATACTATTACAAAGATGGATAGTGTACAGTAGCAGCAGAAACGCACGCATTCATACAAACAAAACAAATTATCAAATACACCAGAGGTGGTGTAGCTGCTGGGTGGAGCAGGACAGGCAGCTTTTTTTGGACCATTTTCTCCTGAGTAAAATGCCGAATGCTTTGTTAGCATTTACATTAGCATACCAAATATTTGCTTACCTCTAGTGAATTTCTGCAATTATGCCCACATTTATTGTATTTTGATGGAATACAGTAAATATGGAATAAACTGTGTACATGGGTAGACGGTGTAGTTTGACAGTTGTCTCTCTCTGCGTCCTCTCAGCTGATTCAAAAGGGCACGAAGCTGGTCCTGGAGCAAGTAGTGACGTCCATCGCCTCAGTGGCCGACACGGCGGAGGAGAAGTTTGTGCCGTACTACGACCTCTTCATGCCGTCGCTCAAGAACATTGTGGAGAACGCGGTTCAGAAGGAGCTGCGGCTGCTGCGGGGGAAGACAATAGAGTGCATCAGCCTCATCGGGCTCGCTGTGGGCAAAGAGAAGGTGACTATATGTTCTTTCAGATTCAGTTTTATATGCCATTTGCAGTAAAACCACATTGGAATACATGCGTCAAGTACATAAGAACGTCTAAAAGTGCAGGAACAATTGTCACGTGAAACCAAACTGAACAAAGCTGATCATGATTTTGCACTTTCACTATTGAAGCAAACGGATTGTGGAAAGAAGCTGTTGCCATATCCTGATGGAAAAGTTATGTTCCAGTTTCTTCCCTCTGCTAGAAGAGTCTTGGATGATAGACTTGGTTTATACCTGTGTCTCAAACTGCATACATTTCAGGCCTAGACTCAAAATGACTGAAAATGCACATTTCTAAACCAGGTTCAAGAGCGGAACAATAAGCCGAATGAGATACCAAATATTTAAAATGTTGGGCTGCATACTTGCACTTCTGTAAATGCATGCTTTGCCTTTGTAAGACCATCAGTTATGTCAACGCAATCTGTGTTTGGAATAAAATGTCTTTGGTAATAATTGTGCACAAAGAAAGCTACATTCCTAAGCTTTAAGAATGTTTTTGTCTCAACCAAGTAAAAATAAATCTGCCCACACGCTGTCTCCATCTCGCAAACAGTAACAAGTCTTATCTGCCATTACTTATATGAAATAAAACACTTGTTAAAGCTGGATACCTAATTTGATTTTTGACCACATTCTGTTATGAATTAATACAAAGAATTGGTGATGGAACAGAACTACTGTAGTTATGATGGTTATATTTTAGGTCCTGTTTTGTGGTTTGAAAGTTTCATACTCTCCTTCTCTAGATAAGTTTTAATGAATAAAATGAGCGACAAACTGTTTTAACTTGTTCCTATTTGTTCTTACTTCAGTTCATGTCTGACGCCTCAGCAGTGATGCAGCTGCTGCTTAAAACGCAGACAGACTTCAACGACCTCGAGGACGACGATCCACAGGTGAGACCTCAGACTCTAAACATGCTTCAAAAACACTCACTCGATCTGTGTTAAAAACCCTGTTCTGTCTCTCTCGCTCTCTCTCTGCTGGTCTCTCTCGCTCTCGCTCTGCTGGTCTCTCTCGCTCTCGCTCTGCTGGTCTCTCTCGCTCTCTCTTCTGGTCTCTCTCACTCTCCCTCTGCTGGCCTTCCTCACAGACGTCCTATATGATCTCGGCCTGGGCTCGCATGTGTAAGATCCTGGGGAAGGAGTTCCAGCAGTACCTTCCTGTGGTGATGGGGCCCCTCATGAGAACCGCGTCCATAAAACCAGAGGTGGCGCTACTCGACAGTAAGTAATTTTCATTACAAGCAAATGCGCTGAGCAGGTTTATTTGTATAGCACAGTCCATACACAAGGTAACTCTCAATTATCATAAATTATCAGAACATTAAAGAGCAATGCAATCCTTCCAATTGCTAAACAGAACTGTAGACGGGCCTCTTCTCTTAACCTGGATTTGAACATGTTCGGGAAGATGGTTTCAGATTTTAGCTGCAGGAATCTGAATTTCTATGGGAACACTGCAAATATTAGAAGGTATCGTGGACTTGACTTGGTTTGTTTAGAGCCAGTTTAGATTGTTGGTTACATCCATCTTTTAAAACTTTCAAACCACTTAAAGATAACATGGTCCTGTTTTTCACTTTCATGTCTGAAAAAGCTGATCTAATGATGTGACAGTCAATGGTCCAGTCAGCTCTTTCTTGCCAAAGACATGTTTTTTCTGATTTATTCACATTAATTTAAACGTTTTTTTTATAGTTATGAATGTAATGTAGTGTAGTAAAGTCACAGTAAAGCTGAGCTCCCTCTTTATGAAGATACTAGTGTATAGTTTTTGAACTTTTTTGTTGTTCCCAGCTCAGGACATGGAGAGCATCTCTGAAGACGACGGCTGGGAGTTTGTGAACCTTGGAGATCAGCAGAGCTTCGGAATCAAGACGGCAGGGCTGGAGGAGAAGGCCACGGCCTGCCAGATGCTGGTGCGGCCATATCACTTTAATGTATTTATTTGACGGGAACGTCAACATAGAACAACATTACAATTAGCAATAGCTGTAAACCCCAGTCCCTGGAGTTGAAACATGTCTGAATATGACTGGTTTACGTTTGGTTTCAGGTGTGCTATGCCAAAGAACTGAAGGAGGGCTTTGTGGAGTACGCAGAGGAAGTGGCCAAACTCATGGTTCCTCTGCTAAAGTTCTACTTCCACGATGATATCCTTTTAGACACAAGTGTTTTCCACTCATTTCACTCTTGTGTTCACTTCTGTATTCGAACATCTAACATGATGCAATCTGCTTTAAAACGGTAATCTGACTGAAACTCTCAAAGCTCACGAAGCAGAACCTCTGGATCCGTATTTGTCGTAGCGCAGTTTGTCAATGTTCTCAGTAAGAGCCGCTTTAGCGTAACAAAGAAGCATAAAATCTCTAACAACGTGTCTATAGTAGCTCCTCTTATCGTCCTTGACGTGGTCCACGTGTGCGTGTGGCGGCAGCGGAGTCCATGCCGCTCCTGCTGGAGTGTGCTCAGGTGCGGGGCCCTCAGTATCTCTCTGACATGTGGAAGTTCATGAGCGAGCCGCTGATCAAAGCCATCGGCACAGAGCCCGACTCGGACGTGCTGTCGGAAGTCATGCACGCCTTCGCCAAGTGCATGGAGCTGATGGGCGATGGCTGTCTGGAGAAGGCCCAGTTCGAGGAGCTGGGAGGGATCCTGAAGGCCAAGCTGGAGGAGCACTTCAAGAACCAGAGACTCAGACAAGGTATGAGGGATTTGTAAAAGTGATTTTTAAACTGTTAAGTCTTTAATTCAGACACGCATAAGGTCCATATAAAACACAGCAAAATAAATGAGTGGACTCCATTAAACCTTTGACCATTATCGCAGCAGTAGCTCCTCTTTCTTCACTCTAACATTGATCTGCACCAGACGCTGTCTGAAGGTATTAGTGATTTTTCCTTGAACTGAAAATCGAAAGATTCAACTTTTCCTTTTGCTGTTTTAGAGCTAAATGTAGTGCAAATGTTTATTTGATATAATAAATGAATTGTACTTAGTCCCCGCTGTTAGATTTTAAAAGCGGCATTGGACACTTATTTGACCAATTTTCTCCTTTTAATAGAAGTGTTCTGTTTGATCTGAAATCTTGTTGTAATACAAACAAAAAACCCTGGAGCTATGTCACTTTGTTAAATACTCCACTAGTTTAGTATTTAACAGTGTTCAGCAGGAGGTATTTACAGATGTTGTTATACTTTAGCAGCAGAGAATGTGACAAGGGTAAACAATAGTAATAACAGCAGCAGGTAATGTGAATAGTGAGTGGCACATAAAGACTCTGCAGTTCAGAACCTGCAGCAGAACCTCCTTCACACATCGAGGGTAAAGCCCTGAATTGCATTTTGAGGACTTCAGAACGTTCAATTGTTGTCAATTCCTCAACAGATCTAATGCAGGAAATGTAATATTAAATGACTCCTAGGAGCCATTGGTCCGTAGGGAGCGGGACGACCACTGTCCAGAAATGTTGAGATGTAAAAGTGTTAATTATTTTCTTCAGACAAAAGGGAAGATGAAGACTATGATGAGCAGGTGGAGGAGACGTTACAAGACGAGGTGTGTCTCTCAATCTCCTGGACAGCTCCTTCCCATCATCGTTCAGCTTCTTCCTGTGTTTATGACTGAAATATTACTGATTTCTTTTCAGGATGAGAACGACGTGTACATTTTGACCAAAGTGTCAGACATCCTGCACTCAATCTTCAGCTCGCACAAAGAGAATGTCCTGCTGTGGTTTGAGCAGCTGATGCCCTTGATCGTGGAGCTGTTGGTGAGTCTCAGAAGCTGAAGTTTCTGCTTGTATAATGTGGACTTATGGCCTTATGATTTATTTGGGGAAAGAGACTGGATTGAAGTGTGAATATTGAAATATTATAATTTTTATCCTAAAGGCTCTTCACCACAGTCCAATACTTCATCCTCCAACTTAAATGTTCCTGTTTTGGCTTTCTCCCTCTCTGTTCTCTCCCTCACTATTGGGTGATGTTATATGATGGCAGCTCTGTCTCTGGGACACGATCACATGCTTGCAAATGTAATAGATTAAATGGTTAATGAATGGGTTTCTTTTTTTAAGGATGAAAATGTCATACAAACAGAATTATTGTAGATAATACATGAACCCTTCTCTTGTGAATAACATGCACACGCTGACACACTTCCTCCCCCTGCAGAGAGCAGAGCGGCCCTGGGCAGACCGACAGTGGGGCCTGTGCATCTTCGATGACGTGGTGGAGCACTGCAGCCCCTCCTCTTTTAGATACGCAGACTTCTTCTTGGGGCCGATGCTGCAGTCGCTCATGGACCCGGTGGCCGAGGTGCGGCAGGCGGCTGCGTACGGTGTGGGCGTCATGGCGCAGTATGGTGGCGCCAACTACTGCAAGTTCTGTAAAGGTATTACAGCAGTAATAAAGAATAAAACCAAACTAATATCTATTATCATCTATCAACATGCCGGGTCTCGGGGGCAGCAGTCTAAGCAGAGACCAGCTGGTGATCAGTTGACTTGTCGTGTCATCAGACATTTTGGAGCCAAGTCAATCGTCTACCTTCCGCATAAAGTCCTGGTTCCATGTGCACTGTTGTGTGTGTGTTGGTGCACCCCATGGGCGACGAATACCCCCCCATGGGCAATGGGTACCCACCCCCCATGGGTGGTGCAGCCGCGTCATCCTTTCGGACTGGGCCCCGTGGGCAAACTAAGTAGCACAGTTAGATTTTATGTATTTGTGTACAGCCCTGAAAACGGCTGTATTCTCGGAGGACTTTGAATCGTTTAGTTGATTCACCAACAACACTTATAAGAGAAACAAACACAGGAAATGCAAGAAAAAACACAAAAGCCATTGGTCCATAGGGAGCAGGACGATCACTGTCCTTGGTCCATGGGGGTCAATTGAGAGCCCATGCACAGGCACACTAGACCCAGAACTGTATTTTATTGCTACATTATGTTTAACTGCTGCATGTTTCTAACCTAGTCTCCCCTCCCCCTGTCAGAGGCCATCCCAAGGTTGGTCCAGGTGATCCAGGCCCCAGACTCTCGCTCCAAAGAGAACGTGAACGCCACAGAGAACTGCATCTCGGCCGTGGGCAAAGTGATGCGCTTCCAGCCGGAGTGGGTCAGCGTCGGCGAGGTGCTCCCCCATTGGCTGAGCTGGCTGCCACTCAAAGAGGACAAGGAGGAGGCTGTGCACACCTTCGACTTCCTCTGCGACCTCATTGAAAGGTATGGGTCTAAACACAAGTCTTTGAAGCTCTTTGAGGAGAATGCTGTCCACTAGTCTCTTGTTTAAACCTGTGCTTCTGGTCCTCTGCTGCAGTAACAACCCAATCGTCCTTGGTCCAGACAACGCAAACCTTCCCAAGATCTTCCTCATCATTGCGGACGGCGTTGCAAGCGAATCCATCAAATGTGAAGACTCCTGCAGCAAAAGACTGGCCAACGTCATCCGGCAAGTTCAGGTGAGGAGCAGTCAGTCCCTCTAGAGGCAACTTAAATGACAATTTAATCATGGTGGTAGAACCAAACTGTTTTGAGAGGTGTCTCACACAGGGGGAAACTCTCTAGTCGTTACCCCAGAAGTTCTTTCACCATACCAGTCTGATTGGCCGTCATACGCAACGTCACTTCCAAGAGGCAGAAACTCTAGCTAGCCTCTTGAATACTCAAACCGCTCATAGAAAGGGCTAATCTCTAGATAGCGTTAATGGGTAGCGCAGTGAACAGACATTGGTTCACCAGTTTAGAGACAGACGTGCAAAAGTTTCTCAGTCTTTGTGTTTGAACTTAAGGATTCTCTGATCGGTGTTGGCGAATTCAACAGTTTCGTACAGTTCTGAGATAATTACTGTTGGGATTTAGAGCTGTACAAGAATGCATTTATTTTAATTGATATATTGAGACTGTTGCGGTCGAAGTTTACAAATAAAGCTGGGGTGCATAACTTTCAAACTATTCACCCTTTTCCTGGGTTTTCCTCAGGTTTCGGCCGGTTTATGGACACAATGCGTCTCCACATTGAACGAGTCTCAACAGAAAGCCATCCAGGACCTGCTCAACTCGGCCTAACCCTCTCCCGCAGATGTACTCCTCCTCCCACCTCTTCCCCTTCTCTGCTGCTCCGGGACTGAACCACAGCTCCAAACCACATCAGACTTGTAAAGAAAAAAACGGGAGCCATCTTGGATCCTTTCCCTGCCTTATGATCGAACGCATCCCAGCCATTCCTTATGAGAGATTTTACATTAAAACGACAAACGGGAGATTAAATGGGAATAGGACATTTTTACATGAACTGAGCATTCAAATTACACTAGTCTTGTGAATTATTTTCCTTTTTTTTTTGTATTTTATTTGCGTTTCCGGCGTCGAAGTTATGGCATGTTCATAGTGCTAACTCTAGTCATGAAATAACTTAGAATTGTGGTGAATTTTAGGGAGAACAGGGTCTACTCTGCTCTCCCTCTATAGAGTTTGAAGGTAAACTTTTGAACGGTTGGACAGCCTGCGATGGCATATTGCTGGTTTTAAAGGCTGCATATCAATGGACTTTGGGGCAAAATAGACTTAAACTGCGAGAAGAAAAAAAAGGTTTTTGACACTGTTGCAGTCTGGAGATACGTGATGGAATGAGAACCACAATAAATTCCATTTGAAAGAAACTACAATGTTTTGGTTTATTTCTTTAGAATAAAAAAAAACGTATGGGTGAAGTTTTGAAGTCTATTTAAAACTATACAGATTAACTAAGCTAACATGGACTTTCATAGGCTAGCCTGAAAGCCCAATGATGCCCAATAGGAAAGTTTGGCTCCTACTCACTTACCAAGGAAATTCTAGTTTACTTTTCAAAATGTCCATTCGATGCACTTGAATCTTGATTAATACTTAACCCTGTACAACAATAAAAAATAACAAAACATCTGAATGCAACTTTACTATTTAGGCAACAATGAGATTTGCGTGTTCAGGGTAAACCAGTCATGCTTTATTGGATACAACCCTATAAATGAATGTCTTTGACCTCCAGCTGTGGACTAAGACCCATGTTGATGATTCTACCTTTTTACAAAAATATACTGGGTAAACTGTACACAGAATGGTGCGTTTGATTACATATTTTCATCTTTAGAATGAGTACTTAATTTGAACATAGGTTGTAGAAAGACTGAAATCAAAAACTTCCCATACCAGCTGGGAGCTTGTTAGAAATGATATGGCGACTGGGGCTAGGCTGAGAAAGCAAGTCAAAATCCTTTATAACTAATGGAAATACCCTAATTTACAAAGATAAGTTAAATAGAAATCACTTGAAAGAATGAGCCATGACTGAAATGGGTTTTGTGAATGCCTCATGATTTCTTGACTCATTGGGTTCTAGACTCCTGTCAGATAGGCTGAGTATCAATATGTGCAGTGGCTTCCAAAGTTTACAAGTGGAAGATATGTTTGGGGCATTATGCTGCGCATTTTCTGCAGCAAATGAAGATTGGTGGCATGTTTTTCAAAATTATCCTGTATTTGACTCCACCTTCAGTTTTTTAAACCAAAATAATCCAATCTAAACTAGCTCAGTCAGAATTAGAGAATTTCTAAATAGCCAAGTTAAGACAAATTGGCAAAACTCTCTCTAGGCTTTGCACGGTCATACCCCTCACTTGCGGTGATTGCAGGAAAAGGGAGGTCCACAAGTTCTAAACCAGACCATTTAAATGGGGACAATGCTAACCCGCTAGCTCAATGTAGTCCAACAGGGAAGTGCTCATAGACTTGCTCTGGCGCTTATTGACTAAGAACATTACTGATGTCTCATGATCAGTCCACTCCTAATATTTGGATATAACTTGGTTAAGATTTTTATGTTTTATAAGGTATTGTTTGAAAACTTTTGGAAGCCACTGTATGTAATATCTATATAATTTTACACATTTCTATATTTACAATATTCTGTAGGGATAGTTAATCAACACTAGTGTTGAGCAATTTCTCTTGTAAGTGCTCCTCTTCTCCTGGTGCTGGAGCTTCAAGGATTACTGTGGAGAGTCTTTGATCTGTTACTGCAGCATGTCGACGAACGCATCAAACTCGTCCATGTTTTTCTCGTAGACGGCGAGTTTTTCAGGTAGAGAGTCCTAAGGAGGAAGATCAAGATTTTAATTCAAAAAAATTAATGTTTCAAAATGCACTTCATGCAATTTAATATCTTTATCAACATGAGGGCGTGGCCAAATACATTTCTAATGAGCTTTTACCGGCGCTCTTAAACACATCTGCTGACCTGGTCTCAGTAGGATACAGTTTCTGCATGTGTCAGAGCCAGTCCTCATCTAATGCTGTTAAAGTCAAAAAGTCAAAACAAAACTCATATTTGTATTAATCTTTTAAAATCTGAACCAAAATTAAAAAATGGTAAAATAATTTCCTAAAATAGATATATCTGAATGTATATATATATAATAATCTTGTTTAAAACAGCAAAAAATATTGAATAAATGTCTCTTTAATGTTAATGTATATGGTTACATGGTCACAACCGTCTGAAGGCACCAAATCAAACCACATTAGACGCGAGCGAACCAGTTCCACTCATGTTTTGTGTCTGAATCGCCTTCATAACTTTACTGTGTTGGTCACGTACCAGGTCGTCGGCCATGGATTGAGCGCTGATGTGCAGCGAGAGGCTGGCGAGCTGCGGCGGGTTCTGGAACTCTCTGTAGAACGTGCCCAGGTCCATGGGGAGAAGGTCGTCTTTGGAGAAGGCTGGTCTCTGCACCGCAAACACCAGAGTCAGATACAGTCAGACATAATGTGCAGTTTGTCCCAATAGCAGAGTGGCAAAAGTACAAGTCAGAACACAACATGCTGCGTTCATCTTAACACATTTTTTGTGTAAGAAAGAGCCCTGTGAGTCACGTTTTGCCTTTTGGGCTCTCTTATTCACTATTGAGTTAGAGCAAAACCATGAGCACTTCCCTATGGGCTCTATGCAGGATCTGCTTGAGATTCACTGGAGTTCACCAGATGTTTACACGAGTTTCCCAAATAATACTCAAACAGGAATTAAACTGAGGATGCTGGGCATTTTTGGGACACAGCAGTGCTCTTTGATTGTGCTGCCATTGTGCTTTTATAAAGTTAACTTAACTATCTGAGTGGCCACAGTCAAAGCTACAGAGAGAAAGGACATTTCTGGTTTAAAGAATATCTCATTAAATCAAGAAAACAACATTAATCACCCGGGCGCAGGTTTGTGGTGAACAGGAAGAAGCTCCGAAGCGTGTGCGAATCTTTCAGAGTTTTTAAAACGTGTGTTGGTGCCGTGTGTGGTGACGTTCGCTCCCAAAGCGGCCGCAGCGGGCGCCGTTCACTGAGGCTTCAGAGACGTGGTGCATGCTATTATTATAGATCCATGATGTAGTTCAGAGCATCGCTTTGACACAGTTTACTTTGTGATCCGCGGGACCACGGCTGAACCCGTCTGTCTCTGTGTGCGTGTGCAAATCTTCATATGAAATAGAATTGTGAAACACAGTATTTATTAAAATGAGACGTTTTTAAAGTCATATCTGTGTCAGATCTTATCTGTGGTGAAATCAGTTGAAACGCAGTTTGCTGCGTCATTTGCATACTGTCCCCTAGATCCAGGGGTGTCCCAATTCTTAGGGAGAGAATCCTGGGACTGCACTCCCCACTGGGAAGGCACTTTTCTGGTGCTGGCACTCACACCTGGAGGGCCTTCAGAAATGGGACGGGGCCTTAGTGTCCAACAAGAAGGACTGTGGTGATGATCCAGGACATTTTAACATTAGAACATGTATGGACATTTATCAACATGTGTTCTAAGTTCTTTTTGTGTCTTAACTGTTGATTCTCTGATCTGTGTTGGTGATTTCAATGATTTTGTTAAGTCCTCTGAGATGACTACTGTTGTGATTTAGGGCTATACAAGAATACATTGTATTGTATTGTAATGGTGCACCGTGACTCACAAAGTCGACCATGACGAAGTCATCCTGCGGCCCGGAGCTTTCAGAGCCCTGAGAGTGAAGACTGCCCTGGAGGGGAGAGGAGGCTGAGGGGGAGTCCGGAGGCTGCACCTGGGGGACACATAACCATTAGGGGCAGGGCAATGACTGGACTACAACAACTACTGTAACTATTGTATTCCAAACTCTTTCCTAGACACAGGGAAAAGAGAAATATTACAATATGAGAATATGCATCCATCCTACAGGGAGGACATTTCAGGTTTGTCCACCATTCTTTTATCTAAAACCCTCGTCCCTAAATCTGGCCTCTTTAATCAGCACCAGTCCATGATCTACAGCCTCAGTCCTGGATGTTCTGTGACCAGTGATGCAACACTGAAACTTACCCACTGTGGGGTAAATAAAGGATCTCTTAAACGTAATCTGATTGGGAAGAGGAGAAGGAGGAGGAGAAGGAGGAAGAGTCGTACCATGTGGTCATGTTCTTCTGCCTCCAAACCTCTGGGAGCAAACGCAGAGAACGGCAGGTCCAGACTCGCTGCTGTCAGCTGCAAAACGAACACAACAGGATCAACTTCAGCCTCAGTGTCAAATATTTTTGTGTGTGTGTGCCTGTGTGTGGTACCTGAGCGTTGGGTTTGTTGACAAATGCACCGACTTTCCTGGTGAAGTTTGATAGAGACTCGACAGGATCTGAAGGAGACGCAGATCTGTGGTTCAGCCGCTCGTCGACACCGCTGCAGCACAGGGACAAACATGAGGCTTAAAGCACAGGGACAAACATGAGGCTTAAAGCACAGGGACAAACATGAGGCTTAAAGCTGTGGTATGTCACTTTCAAACCACAACCACATTTAACTATGTCATAAAGTCTGTCACATCTTTAAATCAGTGTTTTCAGACCATAGACTGTTTATAGCTGGAAGATGCTAACCCGCTAGCTCAATGAAGTCCAATGAGGAATGTGCGTGCGTGCATGTGTGTGTGTTACCTGCTGTAGGTGTGGTGCTGCGCCACCGTCAGAGCCTCTTGAGTTTGTGTCGGCATCAGCACAACTCCACCTTCTTTCCCAGCATGCACCTGAACAGATCGCACATGATACTAGCAAGACTTCAAATCTGCGTGCGTTTAAACTTTTTATGAAACATTCACATCATTTTATGTCTTGTCATAATTGTTGTCAAAAGTATGTGTGTCTGGGTTTAAGTGTTTGTGTGTCTGTGTGCATCTCTGTGTGTCCGTGCATGTTTGTTCATGTGTGTGTGTTCGTGTGTGTGTGTTCACCTGGTTGTTGGCTGCAGTGTGGTGTGTCTCTGGTCCTGGCTGAGGCTGGTAACACAATCTAGAACTGTACATCTGAAAGAAACACAAGAGAAACACACTGAACACACTCTGCGCCTCAGAGGAAAATGCCAGTGTTGCAGCACAGCACACAGGGGGAATCAAAACAGCAGTTGCTCGAGATGAAATGAAACAAGAGAAACACATACATTCAATAATGGGCAAATTAAAGCTGGGGTACTTAAGTTTTGTGTCATAAATAATACATGTTGTTTGAAAGAGACACGTCCACACAGACGGACGGGCTGCAGATCAAGGACTCAAGCTACAAAACGAGGACCAAGGCC
This sequence comes from Pomatoschistus microps, assembly GCA_029875035.1. Taxonomy (NCBI): domain Eukaryota; kingdom Metazoa; phylum Chordata; class Actinopteri; order Gobiiformes; family Gobiidae; genus Pomatoschistus; species Pomatoschistus microps. The sequence continues at coordinate 8,372 of JAPMNZ010816254.1, read as the reverse complement.
ACACGGCGCAGGACTCAGATTGTAGAACAAGGACAGGTGCGGTGCAGGACTGAAGCAGCTGCCGGTGGTCTGATAAAAACAGGGCTATAGTTCCTGTTTTGTGGTTTGAGAGTTACATACCCCAGCTTTAATGTGAGATGTGACATGACTTTCCAGATGAATGTTTGGTCTCATTCTACATTATGGACTAATCACTACTGAAGTGAAGCACGCAGGACTCACATTGTTGTGAGTGACAAGTCCAGGGCCCAATGGGAGCGGGAGACTGTCCAGGGGGAGGGGCTTAGACAGTTTGGAGGGAGACGGACTCAGGGTACACACGCACTTCAGTGAAAGAAGTAAAACGGAAAATAAACAAAAGGAGAGGAGAAAAGAGAAGAGATAAAGTGAGAAACAGTCAGAGAGAGCGGAACATTTCAGAGTCAATGGAATAAGTACAAAGGCTTTTACCTTGGTCTCCTGTTTAAGCTGATGAACAAGAGTGTGTAAATCTGTACCTGTGATGGAGGAGAGGTGGAGAAGGAGGTGGTGCACACCTCCTGAGAGTCCTGAACTCCTGGGAAGGGTCCAGAGTCATCGTCATCAGGAGCTCTGAGCATTGAGGAAGAAAAGAGACAGGAGAGAGAGAGAAAGAGAGGAGGAGAGAGGTATGAGAGTAAAAACCAACAGATCTGAGGTCAAACTCATCTGTTTGGAGACCATTGAATCCCTTTGATTGTTGAATCTCAAGACTTTAAGCTCTGACTTTGTTTAAACAGTTTGAACAGACATGTCCAAACTCAGGCCCACGGGCCAATTGCGGCCCTCTGAGTCGTTTTATGTGGCCTTCTGCTACTAAAACTCATGTCGCCATTGAGGCACTTTGACAGCCTTCAGCTCCATATAGTCGTACTATACCTTGTTGTTAATCTCAGACCTTCTGGAATCCAGTCATTGACTCTGTTGTTATATACTGACATTAGTGTTTTGAATTTGTTACAGCATTCCAAAGAGAAAGCAGCTGTGGTGTGAATCAATAGCCACGTTTCCACCGCAGGAACTTTTACAGAACATTTTGGTGCGTGTCTCCTCTGCAGGAACCTTCCCCACTAGGCCATTTACAGGAACTTTTATGGGGAGTTTAAAAGAACTGCAGCAAAACAAAATAAGTAAAATAAAAAAAATAGGTTTGCCGTAATGAGTTTTGCTTTTGCAGCCGAGTAGTCCTACTCTGCAGTGGAGACACGGTCACTGAGAGGACCGAGTGAGAGGATAGTTCCTGTAGAAGTTCCACCCCGCTCTTTTTACCAGGAACTCCTGTGGAAACGCGGCTAGTATTAACGTATCAAAACCCGTTTTAAATTTTAGAATCCAGTCAATCCAGCTCAATAACAGTGGGCAGAGGGCAACTATAGTGGCCCTCTTGCTAAATGGTTTGGTCTCTTCAAGTCTCTCATTTTGCTCTCAGTTGTACCTGTGTTTGTGAGTTGTACCTGTGTTTGTGAGTTGTACCTGTGTTTGTGAGTTGTACCTGTAGTTGCAGGGCCTCTGTCCACATGAACCGTCCACAAAATGATCCAGAATGATGCCCATGATAGGAGCAGAGGGGTGGAACTGTCTGCAGACAGACACACACAACACTGTTTAGATTTAACACACAACTGTGACCTGAGCCTCAACACTAACACATATTTGACCAGATTTAAATTCTCTCACTTCTTATACAGTTTGTTTATTCCTCTTATAATTTTACTATAAATTAAAGCAGGAAAGGAGGAAAATAGAGAAAACATGGATTTTTATGGATAAAATTTCACTTAATTAAACTTTTAATTCAGCGATTGTGTTGAAATATGAACGAATTAGAGTAAATGCTGATTTCTTACCGACTTGACATAAAAGCTAAGTTTGTTCGATAAGCGCAGGAGAGGGTCACCGTGCCGACCGGAGTCCCCACCACGCCCACTCTCACCGTCTGGAACCCTGCAAACAGTGACATCCAGGTCATTCTGAGGTTATTTCAATGTTAATAAATGCTAATATTACACTTACCTTCTCCCAATCCACTGAGCTGCACTTCTCCAAAGTAGATCCTACAAAAGACAAGACATCAACTATTAACTGCTATGTTAGGGTTAGTCTTATTTTATATTAAAATAATGGAGCCATTTTTTTCAAGAATAATTTTCAAACCAATCGTGTTGCATTGAACATATAATAATAATAATAGTGTGCATTACATTATAATACATAGGGAGCATAGAATAACCTGTAATTACTTTTTTTATTATTGAAAAGTTCAAGTTTAACTAGTATATTCATGACTCCTGCATATGAAGATTTAAAGACATTATGCTTAAATCACTAGTTTGAATGTGTGGTCACAGCTTGATAAGAGAGGCCCACCCTCACACAAAGAGTAAACAAATATAACACATTTTCTAATGCAATGAAGAAAGCATGTTGTGGTCTGATTTGTTCCAAGCATTTTACATTTACAAGACTTTCGGCTTGCAATAAAATACAGTTAGGTTCCCAAACTTTAAGTACTTATCTAGTACTTAAAGCATAATAATAGTTTGTCTCACCTGTACAAAATAACATAGTCGTGGCCTTGTTTTCGGGACAGTTTGTAGGCCGGTGTGACTCTGGTGATGGCCAACAGGGACTTCAGGAGCACAGACAGACGATTGTACACAGTGTAGGACACTTTAATGTCTTTGTCACATCTGGGGGAAAAAATTATCATTATTATGTACATCTATCTATGTGTCTTATCTATGAATCATCTATTTATCGAGACATCTATATCTATACTTCATTTCTATCTGTCTATCATCTACCTATCTATCTATCCCGATCCCACACTCATTCATTCACAATCACACCTGTGGACCACTTGGTACTGCCCCTGGCTCTGTGTCTTACCCTAAACCATGCACTCAGAATCACACTCTCTATGCTTCCCTTTCTTTAAAGAGCTCTTGTTTAGAGCTCTTTAAAGATAGGAGAGCTCTAAACAAGGTGCTCTGCTCTAAAAGCTGTGAGCTCGGTCTACTACCACTCATGCAACTATTCCTCACTCTCTTCGTCCATTCCCTGCATCCGCGCCGACCTCAGAACTCATGCATCTCCCCTACCAGCCAGGTACCAAACACTCCCTTTACATTCCTCATTACAGAATTACACATACACATCAAAATTCAAAACATTCTTTGTCTGAGCAAAAATCACACTCACTTTTCATTCATCTCCAAGCACCACGTCTCCAGCTCCATAGAGTCCCCCTGGGAACACAAGGAAGAATTATGTCCTAGTTCAGTCATTGTACAACGTTGATATACAAATATATTTAATAAACCGGTGTTGTTTTATTTTAATTGGAATGAAACAATAAAAAGTAATATGATCGTTTTGAATAGGGAGTTTTGTAATGTTGTAATGTAACTTACCATATTACTACTAAACATTGAAAGTGTAAACTCTACATCTCTAGTAAAGATAATATCATTAAAAACAGGAAGATGTCAAATGTCAAAAGTTTAAATATATTTGTACCTCAGATGTTTTTAGAGAGATCTCCACACACATGGAGCGGCCGATGCCTGGGAGCTGTCCGGCCAGAGCCTTCTTCGCTTCATGGGTCACCTCTGGGATGTCTTTGATGGCGAGATTAAACTGGGAGATACAAGCTCAGATGAGACTGGGCCTTTGCTGATGCTGCTCCCAAACTGTGGAATCGAAACCTCTGTACCTGCGTCTTTATCGAGTCTAAAGACATATTTATGACTTGGCTTTTAACACCAGCACCTCTTTTAAATGTTCCATATATTTGTGTGTAAATAACACTGTTTTCTTTTACTTTTCTGTCTGTGCGGCACTTTGGGCAACTAGTGTAAATGTGCCATACAAATAAAGCTGATATTGATATTAAGGAATGCAAAAGCTCTATGCTATAACAGTATTCAGAGGCTTACCCAATCTGAGCCTGTTGGCGATGAAGACGAGTGGGTGCATATCTTCTCCCCAAGTCGTGCTTGAACTATTACCTGGACAGTCTAGATATGGAATAAAGAGGCATATTTGAAATCAAGCAAAAGGCAAAACAGCCTTTATAAATACAGAGTAGTATGAAATGTGTGTCTTTAGTTCAAATTCAGAAACAGAAAGTTAACATAATAATAATACATTGCAAAGTACACTTTAGACTACTCACCTTCAAGGCAAAAAACTTAATAAATTTGTCCAGATCTTTTTTATCCTGTGGACTCAGGTCACTGTCCATGATGTAGAACCCTATAACACATATAGTACATGTATGCTTGCATTAAAGGACATTTATTAACATTTATAGACAGTGGTCATCCCGCTCCCTATGGACCAATGACTCTTATGTGTTTGATATTATTGATAAAATTGTATTCACTAATCTGCTATGGTGAATTGACAACTCCGAGATGACTGCTGCTGTGATTTAAGGCTGTATAGAAATAAAATACATTAAAATACAGAATACGTAATTAGTAAAATACTGAATAATGTTATTGTATTTAGTGTAGCGCAGGAAAAATAAATATATATTTTGAATAATATTACAGCTAGTAACAACTCCAGTTTAGGTTAGCAACTGCTGTTTAAGGTTATTAAAGAAGAATAACAAACAGGCCCACGTAGAACATCGTCACGAAATTATTTGAATCGCAATTTCGTGCTCAATACAATTCTAACAAGAATGACAACTGATTAAACAGGAACATGTTGTGGATTAGAAGCGTAATGTAGAATTATTTGTGTGTTTTTTGCTGTTTTTTCTGAAGTAGAACGTGCTTGCTAAAGGTGAGTCATTGGTCCGAAGGCTAGCTTCTGTTGCTAATGCCCCTTGCTAACACACACGTATTTTATTCCAAAGCAAAAATATGATTACTTACATGAGATTTTCCTGTGTTAATGTAATTTTGTTGTGGTTCGAGTGCAGACAGAAGCTTTCACATTCAGTAACGGGAAACACGTGGGTTTAAAGTTTTAAAACAATACATTTACAACATCGACATCTGCAGACGAGGGACTGCACTGTTTATCTTCTGTTTGTTTGGGTGGCACAGCATTCTGATACGCACATTCAATACTTTTTTAGAAAAACGACAATAAAAACCAGACTCTTTCGCATAGATTATACTTTGGACGTGATAATTATATGTCACATGATTTTAAAGGATATTATTTCTTTTGAATATTTTTTATTTAAATTTGTGACGAATCTGTGTACGCATATGCCGCGCTATCTTTTCTTTACGTTTGTTTTTGTTGGTTAGCCACCTAGCTTGCCCACTGCATTCTGCGCAATATTTCAACAATGTATACTTTTTATGTCACATAAAGGATTTTTATACGTCAACATGTCCGTATGTAAACCACACATGCGTAGAGAATTTTGGAATGCCAAAAAATATATGATTTAGAACAATTTGGAAAAAAAAAAATCGTGCATTGAATTTTGCTGTAGGTAAGTAACAATAGCTGGGTTAGTGTCGAGTTTGTTCCCCATTTCCAAGGCTACACGTATTAATACGTAGTAATAGATTAACACATTTGATTAACAGACATTAATTGTTTGCTTTATAAGTTATAGACTAAGGGGTAGAAATGTCCACTTGTTTGTTTACATGCTTCTCTTCTCCATTGAGTTGTAATCATGGCCATCTCGATTGCCATCCTGGACTGTGACCTGCTGCTCCATGGCCGAGGGCAGAAGACATTTGACCGATTTGACCTGGACACTGTGTCTGATCACTTTCTCATAACGTATTTTGGACTTCCCAAGTCATTCATCCTGTTCTTGGTGGAGTTATTGAGAGAAGTAAGTATTGTAAATGGCCTTTGATCTGATATTGGTGACCATTTTTGCCCTCTGTAATATCCGAAAGAATGACATGTTATTTAATGTTGAATGCATCAAGTCCAACAACTAAATGTGGTATAAATATAACAAGTGAAGTTTGTGTACTTTAATTTTCCTTCTATAGCAGATTTAAGGATTATTTTAAACTTATATTTATTGCAAGTTAAAAACAGGACACAAAATAAACAGTAATAGCTACACACACACACAAGCAATAAGGAAGTTGCTCTAGCTATAGCATATGCTCAAATGGCCTTCTCTTGCATTAAGACTAACACTGAGGTGGTGTCACACTCTCTCAGTCCACTTGTAATATATGCTGGACTATATGAATGTATTTTAATCAGACAAAATAAACAACCAAACCATATATGGATTGAGTTGCTTACCTCTCATTGTACTTTAAAACACCAAATTTCTCTGTTCAGTTTTTTCCCCACATTCTTCGCCCTTACACCTATGTTATTGCCTTCCAGAGCTTGTCCCGGCGCACGCAGAGGTCCAGGGCCATCAGTCCTGAGGTGCAGGTCATGGCCGCCCTGGGGTTCTACACCTCAGGCTCGTACCAGACCTCGATGGGCGACACCATCGGCATTAGCCAGGCCTCCATGTCGCGCTGCGTGGCCAACGTGACCAAAGCCCTGGTGGAAAAAGCCCCACAGTTCATCTCTTTCTCCAGGTCAGCATCATTATTTTCACTTTCTGCCAGAAAAAGCTGATATGAAGATGGGACAGAGGCCAAAGGTACATGAAAACTAGCGATAAAAGCAATTGTTTTAGAGTGACGTACAAGTTACATATTTTCATTACATAGTTAGATTTTGTTGTGGTTTGAAAGTTGTGTATACCTTTTAAGCTTTAAGACAGAATTATTTACAGTGAGTTATTCAATTCTTAAATAGCGATACATTTAATATAGGCAAATACAAGTCCTTACATTTTTTGAAGTTGATAAAAATGTAGATTTGATTTGGGAGAATATAGTCTTACATTTGTCCTTAAAAGATCAAATAAGTGGGAATGCTTTCTCTTCTCAGTATTCCAGTTCAGTGTGACGACAGAAAAGGGGACACGATTATACATTATTAAAGGCTTCATAAAGTTTGGAACACCTGGAAAAGTCAAGGGAAATCCAACTCTTTTGGTCTGGAAAATTAAAAAAAAGATACAATAATCCTGTCCCAAAACAGGAGAATCTTTGTCATATTATACTCCAGACAGAGATAGCAACAGAATGCAGTGTATGTTAAGTCTTGGTTTGAACAGTAAATAGAAAGATAAGGCTACTGTATGTATTACTGCAGAAATTAACTTATGGCGCCAATGAATCATCTCTAAACTTGACTTGACCAAACCTGGAGCTACCCTGTGTTCGATAGAAGAGGAAGAATAATCATGTTTAATGCGTTTGTATCAGGGACGAGGCAAGCAAAGAGCAGACTATGGAGATGTTTGAGGAAATGGCTGGGTTTCCCGGAGTCATCGGCGTCCTCGACTTTGTCCAGGTTTGTGCACACTTTATTATATATGCAATAGTTGGGACCTTTTAAACAATATTTACATCCACCACGTTTTTGAATTGTTGTCCGAGGCTAAGAATTTGACTCTCCATGTCAATTGCACCATCTTGAAATACAGTGATTTGTTTCACAAATGCTAATGATATTGTTGATTCCACCGTGCCCTCAAATTTGAAGAAGTAACCATGGAAGACCATATTTATGTAAAAGAACCATGGAGGACAACAATCCGAACAAGAATTATGTGAAATCTAGAAACCGACATCATAACAGCAGATGTGTCAACATTCAAAGCACACTCCCCGAAAGGTTTGTGCAGAGCACCGACGGTAATGAGAACGAGGCAGAATCTGCAATACAGGTCTCGGGATGTTCAGACTCGCTTCAGGCATTAGACCAACTACTAAATCCACAAGTTTCAACCAAACTTATTCAGGGGACAAGCCTAAAATATGCAGAACACACAAAATCTCTGCAAAACAATTGCCAGAAAACGTTTATCTACAGGGTGCGTTCGATTGGTCTGTTTTCTTATGGATGCGGAGCCTTGGTGAAAGTTGAGCTTTTTTGAAACGTTACAAATCCGAGCTTTAAGTCACTCCCTGCTGCAGGTGGCCATAAAGGCTCCAATCAACCAGGACCAGCTGTATGTGAACCAGAAGGGCTTCCACTCGGTTGGGGTGCAGCTGGTGTGCGACTCCAGGGGCCTCCTTCTCAGCGCAGAGACACACTGGCCTGGAGCCTTCACAGACTACGACGTGCTCCAGAGATCTGCTCTGTACAAAAGCATGGAGGACTTAGAGACGGGCTACCTGCTGGGTGAGAGCTGCTGACAATGTGTAAGAAGAGATGGAGAGACCAGAGAGAGAGACTATAGAGGGAAGGACCAGAGAGAGAGACCAGAGAGAGAGACCAGAGAGAGAGACCATAGAGAGAGACCAGAGAGAGAGACCAGAGAGAGAGACCAGAGAGAG
>JAPMNZ010816181.1:0-10474 GCA_029875035.1 Pomatoschistus microps | reverse complement strand
TGTTGGAGGCTTTGAGCTGAAAAAGTGTTTTTGAGCCACTGTTTGTCACATGGATTGTAAGATTCACTGTTTGCTTTAGTGGTGTGGTTACAGTATCAGTTCCCACTAAAACTTCCTATTGAAGATATATGAAAATACAATGTTTTTTATGGAAGCCCCAAATGTATGTCATTCAGTGTTTAGCATAGTTGCGATTAAACAATTAGGTTTTATTGCATTTGTTTGAGCCATGGACTGCTGCTAGTCTATACAGTGTAACATTCTGAGGACATCAAAAGATTTCACATTTTTGGGGAAGGGAAGGCTTGTATATTGCAATGGGAACGAAATGTCCTACTCCAACGTCCTGTTTTATTCAATTTAATACTAACTGTGAAGCCTATAACTCACAACAGCAGTCATATTTACCAATGTGTCAATTCACAAACAAAATATTTGAGAATCTGTTGGAGAATGTTTTAAAATGAACATAAAAAGTTACATGTAGAACTGCTATTTTTGTGTGATCACGTTCCCTTTTAAACCTCGATCAACAACATAAATAGCTTCTTGAAAGAGAATGTTGTTCAGAACAGGTTCATAAAATGCGGTGCGGCCGGTCTTTTAACCTATGTCCTTTTTTATATACAGTAGGCACAGTTATGTAAAAGCGGAGGCAATGTGACAGAAATCATGTGCAAATAGTTTATTGGCCATTTCTTAAACAGCAAAATGGTATTCTTATGTTTACATCTGCAGAAGGCGTCACACAAAGTAATGTATGCACTGTAAAATGTCAAACAAACCGGCAAAAACAAAAAGGTTGAGAGAAGAAACGTACAGAAATGATCTCAGTAAACTTTGAAAAGGCTTTACAGTAATATGTACTTAGGGATAGCTTCACCATTGACTTAAGACTTATCAATAACATAGAATTTCATATTTTAAAAAACGTTTACTGCCGTTCATAACAACCTACTTAAGTTTAAATAATTCCTTTACCCTGGTTAATACAGATTTTCGCTAAAGTCTAAAACATGGCAAAACTGTCCCTTGGTTCGTTTAAGTCTTAGGAATGTAATGGTAGTTATTAGTTGCTTTGTATTGGAACGATATGAACGAGCAGACAAGGACCATGACCAAAAACCATGTGCACTAAATGCTAAAAAGACCAGGAACACCGCTGTAGCTTTAATCGGTCATGGCTCGTGCAGGCGTGTCCTAGAAAGCGGTAGAAAACCCAACAGTGATCCGTTTTTGAATACATTCCACACGTCAACATCATAATAATAAACAGTACTCTCGATACAGGAAAAAAGATTGCATTGTTTAGGCAAAGTTTCACTACGATATATTCAAGAAATGTCTTAAATACTTCTATTACTGCACTGCTCGACTCTTGAAATAAAAACACGGCCCAGTAGCATCCACAAATATAGTCGTTTTTTTTGTTTTTTTTAAAATAACATTCAGAAATTATCGTCTTAGCGTTTCACCAGAGCCGGATGAAGCAGCTACAAGCCGTACACACACGATGAAGAAGCAGGTTACATACATTTGAGTCTTCAAAGCACGTAAAAGCTCGATCTCCGCACGTACAAAGACAGAAACCAAGTCTGCCAAGTGCCTCTGTCAGGGTCAAAGCAATTATTTCACCTTTTCAAAAAAATAGTCTATTATTTCTTACTTTTGTGCCACTTCAAAGCTTGTTTCAAGTCTATATAATAATCCAATATACTATGCATACACCAATCAGACAAAATATTAAAACCACACTTTTTTTATATATAGGCATTTAAAGCTGGGATACCTAATTTTATGTTTAAAAAAATAATGCATGTTGTTTGTTCAAAGAGAAAAATATTTTGTAAAATGTTGTGAACCATTCAAACCACAACATGCCGTCTACTCTTTGATTAAAAAAATAAACATGTTACATACTTTTAATGCTTTTTGTGTGACTCACTATTGGGGCTGAGAGCTGATTGGTCGAGTGTGGGTGGTCCTCTCTTTTGAACTTTTCTGTCTGAAAAAGCTGATCTACAGATGTTAAATAAAAGCATGTAAAAACTAGTGATAGAACCAAACTGTTTTGAGAGTGAGGAACAATTAAATTGATTTTATTTTATTATTTTGTGAATGAGAGTTTCTCAGTTTTAACGTGAACCAAAAAAAAGAAAAAAAGTTTATGCAAAAACTATTCGATTTTTTTTATTAATCAGTATGTAAATATTCACTTATTGCCCCTACATGTTAAATACGCTCCTACCAGCAGATTGAATAATTATTTTTGAACAAGCAAAAAGAACCATTTGTTTTACCATTTCTTTCTTTGGGTTTGGTTAAAACTATGGCATTTTTCATTATTGGTCCATCCAAAAACCCTAAGACCTTTCAAGCAAGAGTAAGTTTAATTCAAAGCAATTTCATTTTGTTTTTACTGATGGAAGACGTACAGATCTGTTTTATTTTTCTATAGGACAAAATTGAACTAAAAACCAATTAAAGTACATTTAAAAATAGACAAACTTCAAAATCAGTAGCATCCCTCATGTGGACCCAGCCTTTTTAGCAGCCCTAACTTTCAGACGGCGTTCTCCACATTCTTTACATATCCCCGCTTCCTTTGGTCCCTTCTACATTAGTAGCGCGATTACAAATTACATAAATTACCTCACAAGACTTTCATTCCCTCTCTCTCAGACTCATATAAATTAGTCTCTCAAACATAGACACAGCATCTTCTTCTAACATTTGTGCAAACCAGGACCTAAATGAAATCGCCATTTTCTTTACCTCGTCTGTGGCTAAATATTTTGTCTGATTGGTGTAAAAAATAAAAGCTCCATAAAAGGGCAAGACTAATCTACTCTTTGTTCCATAAAAATAACATAATCCAACGTGTTTCTTTGTAGTTTTTTAAAGGCCATAACTCTTATTGGTGGGTGTCCGCGGCTTCGTTTTGGCTCTCCTCGGCCATTTGCACCAGTTCGTTGACGGTGTGTAGCAGGCTGTATCCGTGCTTCCTCAACAGGCGCTGGTTCAAACGATGATCTCTGAATCCCATTTCCAGCAGCATGGCCATCATCGAAGGGTCCTGTCGTGTGGCGGGGTCAATGCCGCGCTGGAAACAAACAACTCAGTAAATATATATATACAGTACTTCTCCGATTATTACATGTAGGTGCTACTTTTATCAAATGCCTCGAAGCACGCGGTTTATATAGCAAAGAGTCTAATGGAAGGATGCTAAAATTAGAGACGGATAGGAGTAAGGTTTAGGCGCTGATTGATATTTTGTGTTTGTTTGTCATTACCATGGCAACCGGCACGAGCGGTGTCTTGATTCAGCCGTTCATGGACTTAGTTTAATTCAATTTTTTTAAAGAAATGCATTGAGCTTAATACAGATCCGTAAAATGCTGGACCTCCATTCATTGCCGACATGGAAGTTAACAGCTAAGTTAAGAATTCTACAAGAATCTTGGTATTTCGTCTCCAGCAGAGGGAAATATTCACTTTTTGACACAATTTTAAATAAACATCAGATTAAATGTAGGCATGCCTCCTGCAGGACAAAATACAAAGATTTACAATTTTAGTGAGCCCTGCTAATTATATGTTCGTGTCTTCAGAGGATCTCATACCATGAATTTCATGAAATCTTGCAGCTTAAATTCATCTGTGGCCTATTTATGTACACATTTTATAATATTTTCAAATGTATGATGTGCGGAAAAATAAACTCCATAGAAGTAGGATAGGTGTATAGAGATCATGTTTGGCACAAAAGTGAATCGAATTAAAAGGTGTGAATGACTTAAACGCAACAGATGTGAATGTGAAATATAATCATGATTCATAATTCAAAATGTGCTACTTCCCATAAGATATTTTTATTCCAGGAAGGACATCTGCTATTGATGATGACGACCACAACAGATGTCAATCCTGGTGAATGTAATACCAATCAATCAAAAATGTTAAGCGGTGTGCTTTTTTTTTGCCATTAAAAATTATAACGAGACCAATTACTGGATCATCTTATGTTTTAGAATGTGAAATAATATCTTCAGTTGATAACATGATGAAACAAGTATGAAAGGTAAAAAAATGCTTGCTGCCTGTAACTCCCTCTGCTACCACCAGAGGGAGGGGTTGAATTACCAGCTGCAAACACAGCCATGCGAATGTAAAGAAATGTCACATCATCACCTGAGAAATTACACTTAAAACCAATACTTTTGTTTTAAAAGGGAGAAAACTGCTCTGAGCGTGATGTAATAGTGGTACAACGACATCACAATATAACAGGACTGACACCGCAGATTTTACACAGAAGGGGCAGAGTTATGTTTGTGCCAGACCTTCCTGATATCAGTGTGGATTTGTGTGATATGTCTTTTTTTATTGCCTTAGAGTAGACGTTCCAGTATAATGTATGAAATAGATATTAGAACTGAAATAGTGAATCCTTTCAAAACGCTAATTTCTTTATTTCCTCCTATCTACAGGGATGGTTCAGCCACAACAGAAAAGCGTGCATTAGTGGTGAAAGTGGTGGATGTTACCTGTATGGTGCAGTTTGGTCCAGTGAATAGAGCTTTATAAGCAGAAGCAGCCACAGACAGAGCCCCCTTCACCAGTCCCTCTGTGATACCAACTTGTCCCCTACTGTAAAGGGAACAGTATTCAGAGAGCTATTCAACAGCTAAAGCTAATATAATTATGTGAGTGAGTGAAATTGTGTATAGATGTATTCTTCTATGCTAAAGCCAGTGTGTGTAGATGTGTGTGTGTGTGTGTGTGTGTGTGTGTGTGCTGTACCTAGGCAGCAGTGCGTTGCTGGGTCTGGGGTTGTACGTCTCGAAGGCACTGGAAGCGGAGCCAGCTGATCTCGACAAACCAGATGAAACTATAGAGAAGCAAACAAAAATACATCTCACTTTACAGCAACAAAACTGAACTATTGTCAATCTGTTAACAATAATAACAGCTTCAGGCTTTTAATCAATCACATCTAATCAAATGACAGAAGTTAAGTTGTTTAAAATATAAGTACCATTGAGGTGGACTCTTGGTTGAGGTTCATATGGCTCACAAGCTGGTGGACTGGGGTCCTCAGCTAAATACAGTGCCTCTGACCTGCAAACAGACACATGGCATTTCTATATAATAATCTATAATATCAAAATAACTAGCAAAAACAATTGAGCATTCACCCACAAGCTTTTAAAACTTCTCAATCATACTTTTGGTTTGAAGTTGTACCAAGTCAATAAAGACTTGAGTTGGGTCTCGTGCTTATGGAGCCTTGTGACAAATATATCCTTTGTTGGATTATTTTCTATCACATTTGAATGAGATATCTATCAGGAGGTTGGCCAGATGCCGTTGAATTATCCTCAAAAGGGGACTTATACATTGTTTCCCAACCTGTGGTTTGTGAGCATGCAACAGTGAATACCTGAATTTGACATTTTCAAGAGTGTTTCTATCAGATTTAATATAAAAACAAATGCATAATTGACTATTTACAACCTGATTTGTCTTCCAATTTTAGAGTGCAAGATGAAGTGTTTTGGATATTGCAATGTCTTAATTGTCTTTCTTGCCGATGATCTTCTTATATTTGAATTAAGTAGCTTGAGAAGATTCTTCAAAACCAACCTTTTCCACTAGAAACCCAACTACAACTACTTTTCTGTGATAAATATGAGTTATCACAGGAAAAATATGCAACTGCTCTTGAAACATGGCTAAAGCTGCCCCTTATTCGAGCAATTATTGACTTGGTCTTTTGTCAACAGCACTCTTGGAGGACCTGACCTTGGCGAGTAGAGGGTCGGCGGGGGGAGCAGGGGGTCCGCTCGTGCCGGCGGCGGGACCACCTCAGGCGTGAGAGTGACAGCGTCCAGAGTCTGAGAGGCGCACAGCATCTGGTTGACGCTGCTGTGGGCGGGGGGACAGGACGCGGGGGGCTCCTCTGCTGCCCCGCCGGCCTCAGCCCCCGCCGCCTCGGTCAGAGACGCCGCCCTGCTCAGTTTGGAGGCGGGCTCTTCTTTGCGCTCGTCCCGCTCTGAGTCCAGATTGGCCGTGGTGTCGTTGGGGGCTGTGGTCTCGCTGGGCAGGGGTGGTTCGTTGGGAGCAGTTGTGTGGATGGGTGAAGGTGGATCGTTGGCTGGTGTTGAGTCGCCGGGTGGTGCCGTGTCGGGCTGGGACAGGGCGGAGCTGTACATGGACGCTCCCAGAGGCCGGCTGGTGTCGAAGCAGTCCGGGAGAACGATGATGTAGTCGTCGCAAGAAGAGACTGAAGAGGTCTGGCTGCTGACCTGCGGAAAGGGAACTTCATTGTTAATAGTTCGTCCACGGGTTTTTTGTCGTACAGTCATTTTGGTGTACGCGATATGAATAATGAAACAAGTGTCTGCCGGTTACCTCATCCCAGTCTTCAGCCCCATTCGCCTGTTCGTCCTTCTCCTCTTCGTTCGCTTCAGTGCCGTTCAGAACAACAGCCTCCTCATCTTTCTCATTGTGCAAAGAAGCAATTTTCATTTCCGGTTCTAACAAAAGAACTGCACACAAGAATTCAAATAAGATAAGATTAGGTAGACTTAATTGATCTCACACTGGAGAAACTTACATCAAAATCAAACTATAACAACCCCCATTATAGAAATTAAAGTATAAGGGATTAAGATTTTACCTGCCGTAGTGTCATCGACTTGTGTGACAGATATATTCGGAGCTAGACTCTCAACTCTTGCAGTGATTATTTCTTTAGCTGTCACTTCAACATTTGTAATTTTGTCGAGGCATATTCCAAGTCCTCGGGAAACCACTGAAATGAATTAGTGAATTAATTTCAACTCTTACTAGAATAGATACATTTTTTTGTTAATTTGAATAAATGAGCTTTACATTGTGGTTTGAGGCTGTTGTTAAGAGCCCTGCGCATCGGTCTGTGGTCCGGTGGCTCCTCCAGAGTCAGTGACCGGATAATGGTTTCACACAAAAACTGTGCACCGCTGAACTCCTCTTCTCTCTCCTCCTCTTGTGTCACAGACTCCAACATTTCCCTGTGAGGCTTTGACTTTGCCCCTTTAGAAATAATTCAGAAACATGAGTGTAAATGGCTGTAAAATGTTTCGATCTGGGATTTATGTCATACGCACCAAAAAGCTTTCTGACCCCCGTGTCCTCAGCATCGTCTTTTGTGTCTGATTTATTATGTGAAGGTGTGGCCTTTTCCAGCACAGGTACGTCGTGTGGCAAAGGGGAGATGCAAGGAGTCAAGTCTGAGGCGGCAGAAATAACGATACACATTACATACATCATTAGGGAAAATCACAAAAGTGCAACATATTTAATAGCTTACCAACAGGAGTATTATTGGGCACTTTATCCAACTCTTGAACAATATTTATATCCAGCAGCTCAAAAGAGAGTAAATCCTAAAAAAAACCAAAGCATATTAGGACAGCCCAAGTCAATATTTCACTGTTGGTTTTGAGTGGCGTGACAGGACACCTGGGCAGTGAGCAGGTCCACTGAAGGGAAGTACAGGTCATCGTGGCTGATGTCCAAAGCCAGGACTGGACCAGTATCTTTCGGTCTTACCTCCTTCTCCTTTTCCACACACTTAATGTCGTCTTTCTGAAGGGGAACACCACATATTAATCCAGCAGTGTACCATTGTATACTAAAGAATAGAATGGTAGTGTAAACTTGCCATTGTTTTCTTTTGAAGAGCAGGGTCAGTGAGACTGTCGCCTGGATCGACCACAATGCTGCACCAGACGCGTGGGCCGAACTGGCAGCCGCAGTGAGCGAGGCGCCAGTGGGACGTGTAGGTCCCCTCCATGACAGGAGCCACAAATGACACACTGACCACACCCACTTGTCCGGGCAGCAGTAAGGGCACTGGCACCTCCCTCTTCTCCTCTGACGCCAGGCCAAGGTTTCCCCACATGAACACTAGCTGTGTGCAGCCACACATACACAAAACACAAAATAGGAATACACATGC
Source organism: Pomatoschistus microps (assembly GCA_029875035.1). Classification (NCBI taxonomy): domain Eukaryota; kingdom Metazoa; phylum Chordata; class Actinopteri; order Gobiiformes; family Gobiidae; genus Pomatoschistus; species Pomatoschistus microps. Next base: position 2,466 of record JAPMNZ010816181.1, on the reverse strand, counting down.
GAAAAGGAACTGAGACAGGAGCATGCAACTAAGGTCACACGATAAAGAAAAGTCAAAAGTTTAAGTGAGGAAAGCTCAGACATAAAGAGAAAACTTCAAACTAAATAACAGACAAAGAAATAATAATAATAATAAGACGTTACTTAAAAGGGAAAGTAAAAAAAACTCACACAGGGTAGGAGGGGTAAAGGGTCTTAGCTCAGTATTAGCTGCACTTGTTAAAAGGAGGGATTGAGTTTTGGGGCGCAGAGTGAAGCAGGGCACAGAGAGAGTGGGTCTGTCCTCTCGACGGTGGAGGTACCTTAGTCTCTGAGGTCCAGCCGATTGTGCCCGAGTTCTTCATCTTCCAGTATTTGATGAACTTGGTACCAGGCTCCAGACGGGTGCCGTCAGGCAGATTTTCATCCAGAAACAAGGCAGCCATTGTGGGCACCAAGGACGTGTGCGAGACCCCAGGACCCCTAGTTTCAAGTGTACAGAGCATTGTTGAAAATAGCCCTGGTTTCTTTAAATACCCATCTCTTTTGTTCTCTATGAATCAAAAAAGCAGGACCCCAGATTTTTGCAGCTCAAAAGCATTTTTCTTAGAAAATCTATGAAGCAGCAGCAGCAGTTTTCACATTGAGGTAGTTCCAACATTTCCACCACCCCAGATCAGCCAGCGAAACACTCATACAGACTAGATTACAAAGATGGCATATTTTTGATTTTCTTGGAAAAAAAGATTTTTGCATCCATGCTGGGTTTAGGTACCCAGCATTGAAGGACGCCCCTTCCAAGTTGGAGCTTACTCTGGACTGGAGGTCTGGGGATCAGGGCCCAGGGCAGAGATGGGGCCCTGGGCAGGGCCTGGGCCTGGACCTGAGGCAGTCTCCGTGGCGACGCTAGGGGGCGCGGCGGGAGCCTGGGTGGAGGTGGATGCCACGTTTGTCAGGTTGGCTCTGGCTGAGGTAGAGGGCCCACTCCACTGCAGTCCTCTCTTCTCCAGACGCAGCTTCTTCTTGATCTCCTTCACTTCAGCTCTGAGCTGTCTCCTTTCTGCTTTGAGGCGCTGTCGCTCGGCCTTGCGCACTGTCCTGTCTCCTCGCCTTGGGAACCTGGTTTGAAATGTTATCAGGAAGACCTATTTGTTCACTATGGACAGATATTTGACGCAGAAAAAGACAACATAATCAATATGTAGAAGAATAAAATCTACCAGTAGCAAAACGTGTTTGTTGACTGAGCAAAAGGATTATAGATATTTGTCTCTACCTTAATTCTCCAGCCGGCCCATGCTCAGGGATTGAAAGAGGTGTCTTTGTTCTTATGAGGTTGTGGCTGGGGTCATGGCTATGTCTGCACATCTCACACAGTATGCAGGATGGACATACACTGGAGCAGAGATCATTTAGTGAGTAAAAACACTGGAGATTTGAGACGAGTCAATGTTATGACGAACATGGATGTACCTGCATTTGTACGCCCCATCGGAGGTGAGTTTGTTGCAGCTGCTGCAGTTTGGGGTGTAACCCAGAGACTCATTTGAGGTGGATGGCCCAACGCTTGGGCCTGGAGGAGCACCACCACTTGCACCGTTGACCTCAAGGCCTCTGTCTGAAGACTTGTGTGTGCAACACTGACCAGAGAAATCACTACACATCCTCTCCACCACTTCTTTCACAACTTCATCTTTGAACTGTGAACACAATATACCGTCAATAAAGCTCCTTTCAAAGAAAACACATGTTATACATTACTAAAATAAAAACTTACCTTCTCCATATAAGATCTAAACCATACAGGAGGTGGCTCATCTTCTGGTTTGTTTGCTTTGCTGTCTTTCACTGCAGCCTGAAGCAAGACCAAAAGAATCCTCAGTTCAATACACATCCAATTTACACATTTGACAGACTTTTTTTTTTTTTTTAACGTACGGGCTCTTTCTCTGGTGTTACTTGAGTGCCTTTGTCGACTGTCTTCACCCTGGATGGATACGGAGGAGCAGGCCGTAAGTCTCCTTTAAGTTCTTTCACCTCAGTCTTCAATGGGCCACAAGCTTGTCCTTTCATTTTGTACACATTCATGTGTAACTGGTTCCCCTGCTTCTCTGCACTCTGTGAGACACAAACATGTGAATATGCTACAATTGATACTACGGATAAGTTAGAGTGTCATTAAGGGGTTTTTACCTTAATAGCTTCCTCATATTCATCTATAAACAAAACAGTATAGTATGAATATATTGTTGAGAGTACATCCTGATATAATTTAGTAATACAGTATTATATATAGTAGTTTTAACAACTACAACTGACGCTCTTAAAGTGAGTATCTTACCTTGGCTATTTATACAGATCTGAAAAGGAAACGAAAACATGTTAAGTGGAATTCAAATGAAAGAAAAGGCTATGCGGAAATGTAGGTAGGGATTTAGTGATATTAATTGGTTTGCAGATAATGTTTATTATTATTTATATACCGCCT
>JAPMNZ010815969.1:0-15764 GCA_029875035.1 Pomatoschistus microps | reverse complement strand
GCAGTGCATTTCTATACTGTAATAAAAACAACTGTTTCAGAGCTACTTAGAACGTGTTTTTGCCGCCACTGAACACCTGAATTTCTCCTACGGGATTAATAAAGTATCTATCTATCTAAAAGTAAGTAGAGTGCAGTCCTGTCATGAATGTAGATTGATGAACTTCTTTTACTGACAAATTTCAACTTATTAATCACATTTAAAAAACAAGCTCATTTTCAAGTAATCATCACACGGACAAATGATTGCAACCGGAGAAGGAACTCTAATGCAGAGAAAATGTGATTGATTTGGCGAAGTGTCAAAGGGCCCCCTGAAAACAGCCGCAGTCGGAGTTAGCAGTGGTTGTTGCTGTGAGGTGAATTTCATGCGCCGCCATCTGCCTTCGACCATCTGTCTAATAAAAAGAAGAGAGGTGTGGAGTGCTGCCTTCACTCGGAGGATGAGCGCTAATGAAGAATCTTTATCCACAAATCACCTTCGACTTGACAACTATTACCGGCCCGTTTCCCATGGCAACAGGCTCTCGTCTTTGTTTGGACAAGAACAGGATAGAAAAAAGTGAAAAGAGAAAACTGTTTTACTCTAATTATAATTGGCTACTTTGATTCTTTGAACACTTTGAACACTTCACAAGCCTTTTGACAAGTTTAATTCAGTAGCAAACATTGGTGTTTAAATTGTTACACAGCGTTTGCAATTCAATCCTCAATTTACTGTATCTAATGCAAACTTAAAATTAAAATATAATCAAGTTTCTTGGGCCATTGGATTCAGAGAAAGCTGGGTATACCCAATGTTCAAACCACAAAACATATACTAGTAAAGAAATCTATCTGACAAGTTCCTTGTTTTCGCCTTATTTTTAACATACTGTATTTTTAGTGTCACCTCTTCAGCTTTTTCAGACTTAATAGTGAAAAAGAGAGGACCACCCTCACTCAACCACTCAGCTCTCAGTTGATGAGTCAAATAGTGACTCACCGAGCTCTTTCTTTGCTCAAGATGTTATGGTCTGATTTGTTCACAATATTTTCTTTTACAACACTCTTGATGGAAGGTTAAACAAAATATATTAATCATCTGCAACTTCCTGAAAGTTTTTAGTGTTCTGCAGTATGGCATTAATCTGATACAAGCAAACGTCATCATCACTAAAGCAAGATTCAATGGCTCTCTCGCAGTTATACAATTTTACCTGGAAATCAAGAAGTTCTCACAAAAGAAAAACATATCAACCTACGACTGAAAATCCTTTGCACTCTTTCTTCTGCCTTATTTCAAAAAAGTTTGATTTGCCATTGCCGTGCTGGACCTCCCATTTCCACTGAAACAAAAATTAATAAGCTTTGTTTCCACACAATTCATGACACAACATGAGCAACACCATCTCCAAGAAGAGACAAGCTGGTGGCAAAAACTCTCACCAGGAAAGTGATACTATTAAATCAATGAATAAATCAACAGTGTGTAGTAATTATTTGTGGCTTAACTTGTCATGGTGACATTGGGCACATGGCTCTCTGCTCACCTGAAGAAGCACTGAGACAGCCCGCTCTCTGTTTAATGATTACGGATGTGTACCTGCTCCAGCTCAGCCCGGTGACAGCTGAAGCCCCGGGACATGAGTGGGAGGAGAGGGGAGCACACTCACCACGTCAATCTATGTGGAAATTTGTATGACTCGTTTTTTAAAGGAATTTTCAACACCACACAAACATCTGCAGGCTCTGAGATTAAGCAGGTGAAGTGATTGCATGCAAAGGAAAATATACATTCGTGTAGGAGGATGCTGTAGTGATCAAGTAAACAATTTCAAGGTGAATACGTTGCACAAAAGACCTTTATATTCTGTTTATCAATAGAAACATGAATAAAAAGGAAACTGCCTGCATGTATATATATGCATGTACAACATATATCTCTGTTTGGAACATTAGGGAAACAATTGTATTCCACTGGTTACAATCTTCAATCCTACACGTTTGCCTGAAAAGGGGGTGAAACAAAAATCTGGCTTTTGAAAAAGAATCATGGAATGGAGGAAATTTTAACCCTTTCGGTTTCCTATACTTGGAAAATAAATTATTCGAATATTAGTCTAAGCAAATATAAATGTTGGAGTTTCGTGTACATATGCAGCTTAAGTAGAAATTCAGACTGGAAGACCGGCTCCTAGTGGTCACTACGTCACATGCCACACCAAACCTCCCTTTGCCAACACCTGCACCAGAGCTCATCAAGCAGTCCGCCTCAGCTTCATGCAGCAACCCACCTCCTCCCCATAACCGCCTCTTCAGTGGAGAAAAACCCTGCAATAAATGAATGCATCTGCCGGGCCTTAATTGCTGAATCACACATCTACAATTTAGTCATGCTCAATACACATTCTAATGTGTCTTTGTCTTAAATAGATAGACCTTTATTGTCCCCTGAGAGAAATTCATTTCCACATACAGGTCTACTGTCACATACATAGAACACGGAAAAAGGAAATACAAAAATACACATTTAATACACATGTAATACAGGAACATGGACAACATTACAGGAATCTTTGTCAATATGGTCACATATGTGAAATACAACAAAGTAAATACATGTAAAATAAAAGTTGTAATAACAGATTAAACAAACCCAAAAGGTAACCGAAATAACCATTAACTGTGTAACAAAATCATCAACATCTATAAAATGACTAAAAACCTGTTGTATGATGGTTTGGTAGGTGTTTGCAGCACCTCACTCGTGCAGGGAGTGCTGACAGCTCCCCTCCCCCTCGGAGATGTCTTGGGCATGTTGCTGTGACAGGCCAAGCGTGGCTGAACCTCTTCCATACCTCCGCTGCTCCCAGGAGAACGGAGCGGTGTGATGGAGGAAAGTAGGCCAGAGCGACCGTCGATCCCCTCCTCCAACTACTGCTATTACTACTACACCCACACACTGCATCTGTCCACATCAGAGTGTCAGCGGAGGTGTGCAAGGGTGCAACTGGAGGTGTATGTATGTGGAGGCTATTCTAGTGCAGCACTCATTTGGTCTCACTTATACAGCAACACCATTCTGACATACTTGCTTACTGCCAGTCAATATTTTGCAGCAGACCAACTCCTGTGCGGTGTCTACACAAATTTCAGCTCCTGCATTTCAAAGCAGGTCCCCTTCCTCTTGTTTCTGTTTCTGAGTTCAGGTCTCTCCTGTTGCTCTGGTGATGGAATGCCCACAGTCAAATCCACTTGTAGAGATCTTTTTGGCATCTGATTTGTGTTTTCCCCATAGCTCTTGTTCCATGTTGTGCTGGTTTTTAATTTTCTTCATCAAATTTACCCAAACACAATGAGCAAATTCTTGTCACTGGTTGGTAGTGTTCATGAGGTTGAAAAAGAAGCTAATTTTCCTCAATATTCTCTATAACTTATGTTGCTTAGTGCTTACAGATACCATCCTGGTTCCACATGGATAAATGTTAAATGGCGCCTCAGTATAGGTCGATTTAGGTTTTGACTATTGTTTTTCTCATCTGGATCTACTTATCTTAAAGCTTTTTTTCCCAGCTACATCATACATTTTACTCTAAATAATGATCAAACGTTAAAAATATATGATTAATAATATATGAAAATTATATATCATTTAAAAGGCTTTAATATAAAGCTATAAGAACACTGGTATAGACCACAGAAACCCTACATTGGTCGATCTCTTCTCCGATCTCTTGATTTCAGACCTAATTTATTCCTTGGTATTTAATGTTTAGGTCAGTTTGTTTGGTGAGTCATTGCCACTCTTGGTTTATAAGTCCCAAAGTCAGCCTTGTAAGACTATATATTGGAAGGTCAATATTATCTTGGTGTAAAAGTTCCTGCCTTGAGTGTTTTCAATATTCCCTTGCACCTAAAGTGTCCAGGTCTTGTGGTAATTCTTCTGCAGAGCCACCTCCTCCATCAGGGACTGTGGTTACTTTTACGACAGAGGTATGAAGCTCTGCGGTTTCTCCAAGCTCAGACTCACATTTCTCAGCTTAGAAAGAGCCGGCAGGTAAAGTAGGGAGTGATACATTAAAACAAAATATAGCGTGCCGGTTCTTCTATATAATGTTCCTCCTTTGTCGTCTTGTGGTTACAGCATTAAGTCAAAACAGACATTATATAGCAGAGCTCTGTGGAATGTAAAAGTGAAATTAAAATGATTTCATTTAACATTGTGGGTTTTTGCCATTTATCCAGATGCTCAAACAATTTCTATTTCAAATTCTATTATTGCTAGACCAATTGAAATGTCTAAACTCATACATGGCCAAATTAAACTGGCACTTGCTTGGAGGAAAATATGGCAGCTCTAAGTTAATAATCATAACCAAAATGAACGTGCTCTGGATGTGTTTCAGACTGGGCATCTGCAAGGTCTGGAATGAGTAAGCAGTGGGCATCATCTGTTTAATGCCACACTTTGGAACATTACAGGTAAAAGTAAGGTAAGAAACGCAAATAATATTGATAATAATATTAATAAAAATAATACCTTTCATGTTCCTGTATTGTTGAAAAGAAAAAGTCACTATCTATTCACTCAGCAGCCGGTAGAGACTAAAAAGAGGCACCTGTACTATCCGACTATAGATAGTGAGATGCTATCCGACTTTATCTGTCATTCATCATTGCTGCAGCTGTTGTCTGTTCATTGCTATTCACTCACTGTCCCATTGTCTCTTTCATGGTGTGACAATATGACCCTTGAACACGGCCAGGACTTGTGGGCTGCACCCCCGCCTTGTTGGGAGCTGCTTCAGTCCTGCACCACGTGGCCTCAGACCTCGTTCTACAACGTGAGTCCTGGATCAATAGCCCGTCCGAATGGGAGCGGATTTCCCCCCCTCAATATGGACCTCCCTGCGGTTTCTAATTTTTATAGTTTTTCCTTGCCGATGCAGGAGGGTCTCAGGACAGTGGTGATGATTCAGGACAATCGATATTCAATGACATTTATGGACTTTATTAACATTTATGGACTTTATCAACATTTATGGACATTGGTCATCTGCCCCTTATGGATTAATTACTCTATAGCCGAGTTTCCACCATAGAAACTTCGGGGTAATTTTCCAGTACCAGCCCGTTGGTGCGTGTCTCCACTGCAGGAACTTCCCCCACGGGGCCATTTACAGGAACTTTTACAGGGCCCAACGGAGTCCCTCCTCCATGCTAGGCCCTGGTGGGACTGGAGGTGCTGATTGGCTAAAGCTAGCGCAGGCTCTGACGCCAGCAAAGCACTAAACAACCGGCATTATTCTAGCAGCATTAGCCTAGCAGACACCACTGGAAACAGCGAACAACAGCACGGCTATATTCAGATGGGGTTTGAGGCATTGCGGCGAAATGAAAAGATATATTAAGACATATCAGCTTCACCTCGAAGCACTGGGGATTCATCACATCCTAAAACAAGCAGTGAAAAGTTTTTATAAAACTGGACTAAAAAAGAATATATCAAAAACCACAACAACCGGAGCGGTTAAGGCCGTAAAATAGATAAATGGGTTTGGCGTAATGAGGTTTGCTTATGCGGCAATCGAAACTCATGACGTCGCAGAGAGGTCCTACTGCAGTGGAGACACGGCCACTGAGAGGACCAAGAGGAAGGTTCCTAGAAGTTCCACCCCGCTCCTTTTACCAGGAACTACTGCGGTGGAAACGCTGCTTATGTGTTTCTATCATTTCTTGGGTTTGAACTCTTTTCTTTTCTGATCTGTTCTGGCGAATTTGACAACGTTTTGTAAAGTCCCCCAAGATAACTACTGTTGTGATTTAGGGCTATACAATAATACATTGTATTGAATTGCTATTGGTCCTCCAGCCACCACCATCAGTCGCTCACCACATTCATACTGTGATGTGGGTAATGGGGGAAACCCAGACACAGCGAAAACAGGTGATCTGCACAAAGAAAAACCCGGGCGGACATGGGACCGAATCCACGATCTGTGTAGTCTACACTCTACCCACCCAGCCACCATTCCGCCAATCTGCACTTGGATTTTATTTTCATGTTTTATTATGTTGTAGCCCAGGAGCACATAATAAATATAGAGCTGTAAATGAATCATCACAATCTCCATTTAATCTCCATTCTAAGATAAGACAGAAGAGAGGAAACCAGTGTGTGCCATCGGTCCCTCCGACTACCATCAACCATTCACATACACAATACTCATTCTAGGTAGTGTGGGTCTTGCTTAAGGACACAACGACAGTTTGGCACTTTACCGCTGCCCCAATGTGGCACCTGTTGTTCCCAGAGGTGCACACAAGTTAAAATGTATATGTATTTACAAAATATGATTCATTAGAATGTTCTACAGCGGCTTCATTTAAACTTTGTCTGCATCAAATGTAGATGAAAGTCACATATCCATGTTCTGAACAACTAATGGATTATTATTATCATCTCTAGATGAATCAAAGTCAAAATACTGATTAGTTGCAGTGCTGCATTTTGTCAGTTAATACGGAATGTTGTGCTGTCAGAAAAAAACAGACAGCGCTTCAGTAATGTGAATGAAAATATGTACAGCTTGAATTTTAAACTTAACCATGTTTCCCCTGTCGATGGTGTCATTAAACCGTTTCCTCAGGCACTTGTTATGATATCATAATAAATGACTCTCATGGGTTGATAACAAAATCCAATCCTTCACTTTCCATCACTGCCTTGTCAAAAAATCCCAAGTACTTTCTCTTCAATTCTTTAGAGAGCAAAAATGCATAAACAAAATCCTACAGAATCGCATCTTGGAAAATCAACTCCAGCAGCATCCAATCTCTTGTATCAACTTTGGGGATGCATCAGTGCCAACTCCTGCTTAGAAACCAGTACTTCCTTAGCAACTGCATGGCCTCTGGTTGTATGTGCGCGTTTCAGAGCTGACAGAGGCTGCAGGGCTCAGCTGTTGATAGAGCGCAGTTATCCCCGTTCTCATTACAGTCGGAGATACGCCCGGGCCTAAGGGGAACATCAGGGACTTAGGTGTGTGTGCACTGTGCCGCCAATAAGGAATAAAACCGGGCTGCGCCACAACATCTGCCCAATACTTGGAGCAAATATAGGATCGTCTCTCATCCTCAGAGTCATGAAGGATGTAAACGCAAGATAGGTTCAATAGGATAGTCCAAACATGGTAAAAAAGAATGGATTTTTCGTTTCTGGTATATTAGCAACTGTCAAAAGGACTGCACAATTAATTAAATATCAAAATTGAAATCGCAATTTTAGTGAGAGCAATGAGCAAATCGCAAATTGCTTTCAATCACATATGTAAGTCCCCTGAAAAAACTAGTACCGTATACATTGCAATAAAACAAGTACCATATTCAAAGCAATAATAAAATAAAAAATAATTAAGACATATTCTAAAATTGTTTAAATGAAGGAAGCAAAATATGCCTTAATTTGTTCTATATCGATATAGCCTTTATATATTCACTGGTGTCTTATTATTTTACAATGCATTACCGGAGAAACTCGTAAAAGTAGAAAATCATTGTAAAGTGAATTTATTTCTGAAATTCAACTTAAAATGTGAAGATCATATACAGTAGATATGGATACACAAAGTGATATCTGCCAAGTCTTGAAGATCCTGTCTTACAGTCAATTTTAAAAATGTGAGTAAGAAACCAAATGCTCCTGTAAAGTGCTTTGTGACTCTGATGTGTGAAAGGAGCTATATAAATAAACACTACTTCCTTTCTTAAATCAGAATAATCAGTTAGATAATATGCCATCATGCAGCTCTTGTATTCAGGTTTTTTCACACTTCACGCTTCACAGGTCGACGTCAAAGCTCTAATACCCGAAGAGCAGAATCCAAAACAAAACACACATGTCGGTTGTGAAGGCGATTCGTGTTTTCCACGGTCGATGGGCAAATATGTGCGTCTTCACAAAGCTGACGTCATTCTGAAAGGGCCGCCTTGACATAACACGTTTCATGTGGTCTCAGCCTTGTACCACCAGCTGGAAAGGATTATTTTTCATAGAGGAAAACACTGTATTTGCGCCAATAATGTAGATTTATGTAAGATTTTAAACACTATCCCCTACATTTGTAACGTCACTATTTTAACTTTATGATATCACTGACACTTTAAGCTCGGGTATCTTCCTTTAAAAACCAATAAAAAGAAAACATCTCTGTCATAAAATCCATCTAATATAGTTCCTCATTCTCAAAACTATCACTAGTTTTCACATGCGTGTGTTTTTGACCTCTGTCACCTCCATCATCAATTCAAAATCCAACAGGGCCCACCACTAAAAGTTTAAACTATATACTGAGGAAAACGTTACGTTTCATAAATTTTTTTAATGTAAGCTAAACTGACCAAATACCAAAATGATCAACGATTTAGCGTATACAACGTGAATTTCATGGTTTAAAGATTCTTTATTCAGCGTTGCATCACCGGTGACAGGACAGTAGGAATGAGGAGCACACAACACAAGAAAAAATAACAATAACTCTATACTATAAAAAATAAAAAAATAAAAAATCTCTTACTTAAGCACAATGAGGAAGCAAGTATTTTTTTGTGTAAACTAAAAAAATGCCTTTGAGGACAGTATAATGACAACTGATTTGTTCAGGAAAATTAGGACTCTTTCTGTTAAGACGAACAGCATCTATTTCTTGTGGGATAAAAAGTCACTTACCCCAGCTTTACGTTTGAATGTTATCAGAGCATTTTCATATTTACCGTTTGTGGTGTGATAGGGACCAGTGATAACGGTCTCGTTCGCAGAGCTATGATTGTGAGACTGTGTATTAGATCAATAGAGGGCAGAGGTTTTTCATGTCTGACTATTATTTATACATGTGCATGATTAAGGGGTATTTTTTTCTCCGCTGCTGGCTGCCGCTCTAATGACTAAACACCATGGAAACACACAAAGAGTTTTCCCTGAGTTGAACTGATTTCGCTGGCGGAGAGTGTGTGGGCGAGCACTACTGTATTCATGATGTTTGGTGATGTTCTCTGCACTGAAGCTGTGAAGCTGTCAAAGCGTCTGCAGCGGAGAATGGACGTACTGTATATTAAATTATAATGTGTGAAACATAACATACATTCAGCCATCAGTCACACTGCTATTATAAGATATAACCAACCGAGTTACCGACAAACAAGAAATAACTTGGCCAGGTAACAAGGATATAAAAAAAGAAAGAAAAATAAGAGCCTTGCTGCTCTCATTTCTCGACAGAAGGTATAAAGGTATGTGATAAACAAAACATTGGTTTGGTAAATGAATCACCAATGTTTTGTTTATCACATTAGAAAGAGACTTGAACAAATCCAAGATGGTGTTTTAATCTTATGATGAAAGGTTTAATAATTTTAAAAACAAAACGATGATGAACAAAATAACCGCCAAGTCTCTGAAATTCCAAATATGGGAAATTGTCCACTCCATCACAAGTCACAGCCGATCAATAGAATTTTGAATATGACCTTTTTTTTCTATTATTGTACAAGGCAAGCAGCAGACGTCGAACTAGCATTGAGCTATGTGCTGAACCAAAATCATTCATGGTTAAATTAATGTATCCATAGTACATTTGTATTTTGTAAAAAGTACATTTCTTCTTAATTTAGGCATAAACACTTACATTACATTCTAAAGTAACATATCTGATTTGCTTACTACTCACTAATAATTTCCCCATGACCAACTTCTAAGGCAGTGCAGTTCTTCCTCCGCTTTCTCTTTGCATACTTGTAAGAAAGAGCCCTGTGAGTCACTTTTTGCAACTTTGGACTGAGAGCTCAGTGTAAGACGGCTTCCCTATTTCTGTCTGAAAACGCTAATCTAAGTGACAGAGGTAAGGAACAAGTTAGTAAGTAAGTAAGTAATCTTTATTTATATAGCGCCTTTCACAGATCAGAGTCACAAAACGCTTTACAATTCTGGGCATTTGTCTCTCACTCCTCACAGAGATGGGAGTAAGAAGGTCTTAAAAATCTTGTTTTAAGACCTTCCGAATGTACTCAGATTAAGATAAAACCGTTGCGCTGGAATTTTAAGTTTGGCTGGAGCCACGCCATTAAAAAACACTTGATTCAAGCAAATATGACCTCATATTTAATCATTTTTGCAGTGTACATGTATCCATCTCACGCTGAAAAGACTTGTAAACTTCCCATTCATTAATATGTCTCCATGATGGTCCATAAGTACCACTTCACCAGTGCATATGATTGCCTTTCCAACAACGACCACGTTGTAGATAAGACAGCATGTATGTATCAGCACCTGTTTGTGTAGATAAGGTTAGGGCCGGTCGTCACTCTCGATGACTGGCGAGAGCAGGACATATTAGATTATTATTTGTTCAGAGGGGCACAGGTGATCCCCATGTCCTGGCCAGAAGACGCGTTCATTTCTCAGCCTTGTCAGGTGACGAGGTGAGATGTGTCCACCAGTGATTGATTCAGATGGTTAATCACATCATTTATCAGAGAGGGCTAGAAGAAGTTTAATTATTTTTAGACAAGGACAAAATGAAAAGGGGAGAGTTTATTTTATCATTTAACCTTGAATGATTTGGGTTGAGCGCCTGGTTCAATGCTAGTTTATCTTCTTCCCTGGATGTCTGCTGGACTGCCTTGTACAATAATGACAGAAAAAAAGTGAAAGAAGCAAAGTACCGGTATAGTCATTATCAAAATTCTATTGATCAGCTGTGACTTTCTTGGAGTGGACAATTTTCTATAACACAAAAAAAGTAAGTAAGTAATCTTTATTTATTTGGTGCATTTTCCGACCAAGGTCACTGAAGCGCTTTACAATGTTCAGGTATTTTTCCATTCACCGAAGCGAGACACAGAACACACTGGAGCATCAAAGCCCCCAAACAACACCATCCATTCACTCACTACATTCAGACCTATTGTACTGAACATGTTTTTAGTAAGGGGGGAAACCGGAGCACCTGGAGGAAACCTATGCAGACACAGGGACAACATGCAAAGCCCACACAGAAAGGCCTGGCGGTGGAATCAAACCCAGGACCTTTTTGAAGCACAAGCTCTAACCACTGTGCCACCGTGCCGCCCAAACAAGCTTGACATCCCTTTGAGTGTAAAACTGGAGAAAATACTTCTGACACGCTTGTTCCATGACCAAGGTTCAAAATCTGCACCAGAAACCTCTCTGACAGCCAAAAATACTCAATGTAAAGGCTTGTATGATAGCGTTTTATTCGCAATTACAACTTCAAAAGGGTTCACACTCATGTTAAATGAAAGACCCACACGGATGTCTATTAATATGCCTCTCTCTCATCTATTCATCCTTTGTTTAGCACATCTTAAACGATGACATTCGTCTTTCCAAGAATATTTTCCTTTAGACACAGGACTTGAAAAATATATGCTTGGGCTTGTAACCCCTGCTGTGTTGTGCACCCATCTATTAAATGTAAAGACTCTATGATAAACTTGGAAGACACACATGAGAGAGCTTTTCTTTTTGATTTAGCAGCATTGGATATAGGAATAGACATCCCATTTCCCATCTTGGTGTCAGAGCCCAGCGGGGAGTCTCCGTGGGAAACACCTGACTGCCACTTTCATGTATAAAAAGCTCATTTTAAAACATAAATCCTAAAAGCGGGCAATCACAGGAGACGGCCTGCCTTTGTCAACTGACAGTACACCTCTTTAATAATGGAGGGAAAAAAAGATTGGCTTATTTGATGTTGTATTTATATCCCCTAAGGCTGAATATTCAATTTGCTCCGATACTGACAGAATAATCAAACTATTGCATTGAAACTGGCCACATGTAAAAAAGCCTCCATCACTCTACGATATAAATGAACTCGAAGCATTCACCTTGTTTCGGTCTGAACCGTGAGCTATAAAAGTGTTTATCTGGAGAGAAAGTGCATTGTTAATTACTGCTAACGACAGAAACGCGCGGCGCCACAGGGTCTTGTTTAATAATGAAAGCCGCTTCCTCTATTCCTGCGGGGGAGATAACTACAGTATGTGCAAGCATTCGGAAAAAAAGAAATAATTTTCAAGACTGCTTTAAAGATACCACCCAAGAGTCCAGGGGAATGTAACAAGACTATTTATAAAGCAATTTGTGTTATTAGAGGCTTAACCTGCAGTTGGTCCAGAGACTGTCATTACACCTGATAGAAGAGGCTGTGGTGGGGAGGTGAGGCGATTCGTGACAAGAGCGATGAAAACAAGATGTGGAAGGCTTAGTGAAGTGAAGTTCAAAAGCTTTATTTGCTTTGAAATGTTAGAATTTTCCTTTGTGGTATAATCAGCGTTCACGTAAGAAACACAACAGGATCAAAACAATAGTGTCAGGCATCAAAAACGCCGGTTAAATTGTTAAGATACATAAAAACAGATAATTAAATATAGATAAAGGACACCTACTGCAGATACTGGGTGAAAAGTGAGGCTGTCAATCACTTTTAAAGAGATTATTTACATGGTGTGGGTATCAGACGAGAAAGTGAATTAATAAAATGAAGTATAACTTTGACAAGAAATGCAAGAACGAATAAAACTAGATTATCTCTTTTAAGTCAAGTTGTCTTTTTATGAATCACAAAGGGGAAAGTGTCATGTATTGCTGCTTTTTAAATGGTTGTCATTTTTTTTTCTTTTGTGTTCAAGTTTGAGAATAATAAATACTATTACTGTAATATCTACTATATTTGAACCACAGAATAGTCCAACAGAGAAATAGGAACGATTCAGTACACTCAACAGTGCACTAAATCTACATAAAATCTACATAACATTATTAGAAATGTTATGTAGATTTGTTATTTCTTTTTATGCATGCCTTATTCTATTTCACCCGAGAGCCAAAGCAATTTAGTGGGTGACTTCCTGTTTCTCACAATGGCAATACAAACAAAAAGATCTCTGAATCATTGAGCCCTGTGAGTCACTATTTAACTCTTTGGGCTCAGTGATGATTGGTTAAGTGATAGGTGTCCTTTCTTTTAAACTTTTCATATGGAGAGTGTATGTAAAGATGTGACAGAGGCCATTTAAGAGCAAGGAATTACTAGATTTTGAAAGTTATAGTTAACTCAGCTTTAAGATGTGTTTAAAGTTGAGCGCTGAAGTTCAAATGTTTAATTCTTGACTTATTTGAAAGCCACAGATTTGAGCAGACAATGCATCCGCTGATCCACGCGAACAGATATAGTTTACTGCAGCGAGCGACGAACAATGAAACAATGAAAACCGATACATTGCCAGTTAACCTCTGAAAGCACTGAAGGTCTTAAAAGCTTAAATAACAGTGCGCCATAAAACATAAAGAGATTGCTCGCCTTGTCACCTTTCTCTCCCCTAATGGCTACTTAATTCATAGTTCTAACAGATTATCAAAGCAGTTTGAATGAGTCATTATGGCACGGGTAGATTGAGAGGCATTATCCACAAGGCCCTGAGAAAGGAGTGAGGATAGAGCATGCAAATGAACCATAATAAACTCAATTCTCCTCTTCCCTGTTGGAGCTTTTGATTTAATCTGCCACAGAGCTCAGTGCCCTCGGGGAGCAGCGGCTATCCTTATAACAGGAATAATAGTTTCAGATTGGAAGGAAATGTTACGAGAGAGAACAAAGACAAAGGATGTGTGCGTTAGGAGGCAGGAACCGTGAAATACTGTAGCCGCAGCGCACCAGCCGATAAAATATAGATCTCAAACATCAGCGGAGAGTGACAGGGTGACCTTGTATCCACGAGTGCCATTTATAGGGAAAGAAAAATGCACCAATTTATTTCATGTAGGTCTGTAGCACCTCCATTTGAAGGAGTGTTTGTTTTCCGGGAACAGAATAAAAACACATATAAACATTATACAGGAGCCAGTAGTAAGTGCTGCTGTATATTGGACATCATGTTTCTATGGATGCAAAAACGCTACTGGGAATCAATACATCCACTACAAATGATGGCAACAATTTGTACTAATTATTTCAACAAACAAACCACCACAAAAGGAAAAGTCAATTTCAATTTAGAAAACTCAATAGAGACAGAACGTTTTGTCTGGAGTCTGGGCCACACTGAAGGCTACCAGAAATGGGATGGGACTCTGGCATTTAGCATGCCCAATCAATTATCCCCAATGTAAAATGTAATTTTCTCAACCACAGTTACGTTCACTCAATGATGTAATCCATTTGTCACTACAGTTCCGCAGTGCTAGAACTATGCTCCAAATTTGACTCTCTGCTGGAAAAGATGTCATGCTTTATTATCCTAAAAGCTAAAACGTATGCTTACTAGGGCCGTCCGTCTTAAATCCAAAATTTTAATTATGTTTAAATCATGGAAAAACTGCAAAATATCCGAATACATGGAGCACATATTCCTCTGTATTTAATTTGACATGCCAGATCAAACTCAAATAAGTTCCATTCATCTTTGTATTATTAGCGAAGGGACTTTATGCCTAAATGCTATTTTAGTAAATAGCATTTGCATTATTACTCTTGTGAGTACTGTTCAGGCTACATTTGTGAATGTTTTGAATGATGGTCATGCAAAGTCTTTCAAGAGCTCCTTTGGTCGAGGACAGCTCTCGTGCTTAATTCATATTCAACTAATGTTTACGGCAGTGGTACTATTATTCCAGGGTTTTTCTATGTATTAGATCTCCACCTGACCCACATTTTAGATCAAACCCATTGAAAAGCAACGTAAATAGTATTCATTTTACATCACAGCTGTGAAAGTAAAGCGCTATCAGTATGAAAGTTGAATGCATTTTGATTACCGAGCCCTCTTAGTCCATCCACCACTATCATCGCAGTGATTTGAAAAGCCGTAGTATATAACGCACTCTTCATCAGCTCATGTCGGGCCTCTCTGCAGGACGTGCACTCCTCTGCACATAAATATTTATATGCATTAATAGTAAAGAGGTGCCGGTGCGAGATGCATAATGCGCGCCCGCCTCATTTTACACAAAAGGCGACGCATTTTCCGCTAACACAACAGCTCAGTCACTATGGCAACAAGGTCCACCACAAGGCAAACACATGCGCGATTTGGCCCCTGCACTGTAGCGTAGATCATGATTCTCCATGAAATTCTAATACAATGTCATTGCATCAAGTGTCCTCCAATGAGAACAACGAGCTAATGAAGGCTTTGTGGCGTTTAACTGTCACAAAACAAAACATCTTCTCGAAATCTGGAGTGTGCATATGCATCAATAAATTAAAATATTGTGGCTAAGTTCAAAGTGAAATTAATAATGGATTGTGAACGCAGTTAGCCTAAATATTGATGGTGGAAACAGTGACTTTGAAGTGCTTTCAAATCTTAAAGTTGTATCAATATTGGATTCGGCTTTGGAAAAAGATCTGTGCGAAATGTGTCAATGTTCTGAACGTGACCAAGTCCTTACGACATCGGAATGTTGAAGCAGACAAAGTAAATGCTATTTCGTGAAAAGCAATTAAATAGAAATGTTAGATATTCACATGACCTTCTAGAAACTGCGTTCTGCTGCGGCGGCGAGAGAGGGGATCTGATCCGCTTCGATGAACAGTAGAATAGTTTGACCATATAAAGCGCTCATATGAGGAAAGCAGATGTGAGGAATTACCAGAGATCACGGACTCCTCAAATGTCAGTGGTGAACGTCATTATACGGCAACGGTCGTCCTCTGTGCTTAGGTCAAGAGTTATCATGAGTGAACAAGTTGAAATCTG
>JAPMNZ010815838.1:0-14486 GCA_029875035.1 Pomatoschistus microps | reverse complement strand
ACACAGTCTCCGTATGAACGGTTGGTAGTAACCGACATCCAACTATAGCGTTTTACTGCTGCAGTGTCTCCGTGTAAACTGCCCCTTAAATCGCTTGTCATCTTTGCATCAGAATGAGGCCATCATGACACAGAATTTATTAGTGAATAATTATGCTTCAGAGTTTACCAAGAGCCCTGCTGATGATGGTAATATGGTCCAAATATACAAGAGATTCTGACACACGTCAGAAGCAAAGCAGGGAAAAGCATAGTTAGTTCTGTGATGGGGGACCTGGGGGGCTGCAGCTATGAAGTGCCAAACTGTCATCGTGTGCACAGGCAAGACACTTCACTTTAGTCGTAGTTTACCACCACTGTGTGACGAACCTTGTGTGGAGCATCTTTGGCTCATGAAATCTATAATTTATATGCAATTGAAATGTAATTATGAAACACAACAGTAGTGGAGACTGAAGCGCTGCTTGGCGATTTTTTAAATGTGTTGTCAGATCACACAGTGCCCTAAATAGTACATTTGTATCAAACAGATACACATGCAATTTGTTTTTTGAAAAAAAGAGAAACACTTTAGCGAAACAAAAGTTTTGAACAAGAATAAAACACGCCATTCTGTGCTTGTTCAAGTGCGACTCAAAATTTACAAATCAGATTTGTAAATATTCCATCAAATTAACAGTTTTTTGACTATGCAAAAGATCAGAGGTTTTTACGCATTTTTGTGTCTCAATCAACGGCAAAAGATAAATTCTATTTCTGGTTCTTGAAAATGAACATAGACTCATCCACACCAGGTTCCCACGGCAGCTGACCGTCTGCGACAAGTCTTACAGTTTCTCATGAAACCACGGTGATGGCCATCAAAGACCAATGACTTCCTCAACGCGTCAGATCACTTCCGCCTTCAGCGCGTTGCTATAGTCGCAGGGAGTGTATGCGTGCGAGTAGCGTAGACAGTCGTCTGGCATTTCATGCATACATAACAGGAAGATGCTGTCGTACTTCTCAACAGTTTCTCACTTCTGCCTTCTTAATAAAGGGAAGATATGAAGACACAAAACAGTCAGCTTTAACAAAAGGATTTATCTAGTTCTCCTAAAGTAATGGAGCAGGTGCTGTGACAACAACTTTTATACAACTTTTACAATTCCAACCTAAAACAATATTACATTATTGTTGCATTTTTCAATTAATCACATTAATATAAGCACCATCTTAACTTAAATTAAGATTTAAGTTAAGACAATATCTACAAATTACAATACTAGCAAACACACACACAAACATGCATAAACACAAGCATGCACAAAGACACAAAAAACACAGATTAAGTTACAAAATAAAATATCAGCAATAATGAGGATGAAGGAAAATGTTCATTAGTATGAAACAAATACAAATAATTCAAGAAATATTTGTTGTCGTGGAAACTGTGCCAACACATTTACAAAACCTACCCCATGATAGAGATGATCACCATAATAACAGACTAAAGCCAATGTCAATGGTGCGAAGATTCTCGTGTGGCAGATGTATTTTTGTGGACTGGCAGGTTGAGTACTTTTTGGCCAGATGGATCAAAGCTGGATGAAGCCCCTTAATGTTCTTGCACTTGTATAGAAACTGTTTTAGTCAGTCAATATCATAGTGACATTGTTTACTTTTTTAAAATTTGTTTTATTTCTGTATTTTTAATGTTGCTTTATGTCTGTACTTGTCTTGTGCACACTGGGAACTTTTGCTAATGTATTCCAATGTGGTTTTACTGCAAATGGCGAATAAATAGAATCTGAATCTTAAAAACAGCCAAAACACTTAAAAACCTGGAAAAAATGCGGCCTAAACCCGGACTAAACCCGGACTGACGATGGGGAACGCAGTACTTGTGAACGTATGCCTCCGTCCTGAGGTCTCAGGAGGATCTTGGGAGGCAGACACACCGCACACAGAGAAAATGAATAAAATGAAAAATAAAATGTTGATGTATGGGAACACTTTGCTTGTTTGTCATAAAATAAATAATCAAATCTAATAAATGCATGATAACTGAATGATGAAGAATAACTCAATATAGATTATCATATGTTTTTATATTGCTCCATTGAGTTAAATAAATGACAGTAGAAGTAGAACTGATAATTATTTGTCACACAATACTAGAGATGGATCCAGGGTTGATACAACAGATTCATCAGTGACTAAAAGGTGAAATCAAAGTTTTGCTATATTCATGAATCTGTGCAGTGTTCATGTTATGCGGATGCTCTCTGACTCAGATACTACCGTGGTTTGTGTGTGGGTGAACTCAAAGCTCAAAGTCGTCTTAAAATGACTCTACTTAACTGAACCTAGCCATGGTTCTGGGTAAGGAGGTTTGGCTAACCAACACTGGAAATGTGGCCAGTCTCCTGTTCTGTGGCAATGGCAACCTCAATGAGGAAAAGACTACTTGATATGACTTTATATATATATACTACTCAAGGTCCGCTAATGACAAGGAGAACAGTCAACACAAGGGAAACTTAATAAATAATACAAAGTGACAGTATTTTACTTTTTAACATTATCCATGGAGATAAAGAAGAATGCATAATTGACAGTACTGTAATCGCTAAATCAAAAATATGAGATTTTATTTATTTCTGAAAGGAGGGACAATGCATTTGAATGAAAAAAAAGTTAATTTAAAATAATCCTGGAGCTGGAGCACATCAGTTGACCGTAAGCCATGTAACCCTCAAGTAGTGTGACATGTTTAATTCTACCGTCTTCATGTTAGAAGAGGAGTAACATTTTACAATAGCAACATATACTGTATGCCCTCAAGTAGAAACCGGACTAAAGTCTGCAACAGAACGTAAAAAATATGACAATAAAGTCACACGCACATATGTTGGCTGAAAAGAGACAGTTCCCTCTCAGTTGTCTGCACAGAACGCAAGCCACAACCACAAAGTCCCAGCGTGGCAGCAAGCACCTGCCTCGATACCGACATAGTGGTGCACTTTGCAACAAATACAACAAAAGAACTACTTTTATGGAGCTTCCAAACAAGGAGGTCACAATCTACACCTGTCAACAGTCAGCGATGATTCTTAATGCAAACATAAAGATTTTCAAACAATACTCCATGCCCCAACCCTCATACGAATCCACGTGCAACATTCTTCAAAGTCATGAAAAAACAGGCTTTTAATTTGGCTTTAATTCTATAACTTTGTTGTGTTTAAATGTCCAGAAAGTTCATTTAATAATAACACACACCTAATCTTGTAAAAAAATTACATTATAAATTAAAATGATAGATTAGTAGTCTATCATACTCTTTAATATAAATCATGTTCTTCCACATCTTAATCTATACATTTACCTTTGCTCCAACTGACGTACTTTTATTGCGTTTTATTAGAAAAGCCTCTCTAATTTTGCCCACTCATGAGCACTGATGCAGACGTTCAACACAATGCAGTAAAAGTCACACTTTGCTCACACACAATTGAAAAAATGTGAAATGAATATACATTTTAAGTATTAAAATATTTCTGAATCATTTACTAAAACATTGTCCTCAGAGATGATCCAGTGAGTCCAGTTCCTGAACAGGTTTAGATCCTGTATGCTGCCAGCTCGAGCAGCCTGGGATGCATTAGAGGCCAGGGCAGAGGCTGCCCTGAGTGGCCTTCATTAGGAACAGCCGCTCCTGTCTCCCACAAAGGCCTAGTCTACGTCTGCCTCACAATAAAAGCCAGTCCTGGATGATAGATCATGATCAGACATGGTAAGTGAGGCGGACCCTCCTCACACTGGAAGACACTCGGTGGAGGATGACAAAGAAATGTGCTTTAGTTTAATAGACACAAGGGAAGAACAGGGACTGGGGCCGACAGCAGCGCTCGGTGTCACTGTCACCTCATAAAACATTGTAATGGACCAGCTCCTATTAGTCAAAAAAAGACAAATGGATGAAATGCAGTTCTGCGGAGGAATGAAGGAGAAAGTGAAAATGACAATTTGAAGAAAAATTGTGTGCTATTATGTTACCGACTTCCCGAAGACTATAAAAGACTCATGCACATACAGGGACTTGAAAAGTATTCATACCCAATGAACTTTACCACATTTTCTCATGCCAATAGCATTTTAGTTTTGTTTTTGTGTGTGTGAAAGACCACCATGGTGACTCTGGAGGAGCTGCAGGTGTCCACAGTTCACCTGGGGAAATCTGTACATGGGCACATCTTATTTATGCACTACACAAATCTTTATGTACGAGTGATGAATAGAACGTCAAGAAGAAAAGTTGGGGCTCATGGAACATGTGGAAGAACAGACTGTGGTCGAATGAGACATGGTGGCAGCATCATGCTGTGGGGCTGTTTTTCTTCAGGAGAGATAAGGAAGGGTGTCCAATTTTGGAAGAGAAGGTTTTGTGAGTCTGCAAAAACTGGTTGAAACTGGAATGTGTTTTAAAATAATGTGTTAAAATGGACAAGTCAAAGTTCAGACCTTTCCAATGCAGGAATGACTGCTGTAATTGCAGTGAAATGGTTGTTTTGACTCAAGGTCGCTCGATACTTTTGCAAGCCCCAGATTTTTGGCTAAGAAAAGATTTGAAAAATCTTTTTGCTTTGACTTTTTGCTTTGAAACTTTGACAATCAGTTTGTGGTGGTCTTTCACATAAAAATGTAATGTTTGTGGTCATGAAATGACAAAGGTTCATGTGGTATGAATACTTTCTAAAGGCACTGTATGATACAGCGCAAATGTAGAATGCATCAGATACATTTGCAAGTGCCCCTTCCCTGTGTTCTAGGTCAGAAAAAACCACTAAAGTACAGAAATAAGTGGGTTTCATTTGAAAGCAGGTCAAAGCAGTCGACTCAGGGAACAATGAAGAAATGATGTGAGTCAAAAATAACCTTTACAGTTGAATTTTTTTGATCCCATTTAAATTGGTACAAAACATTGTAGATCTTTTTTTAACATGACTGACTGTCAAAAGTAAAAGATAGGTCTTTGTGTGAGCCCCAGACACATTTCCTTTGAACAATTAAAAAAATGAGGCTCACACGCACAGAGTTAACCACGATGCATCTGCTATAGAGGCACATCCTGCATCGCGCTTGAGAGCTCGTCTATCATATCTAAAACCATGTCTGAACCACAGGAAGTCCAACTGCGCACGCGCTCACACAAACACGCACAGCTAACAGTGACAAAACGTGGGAGAGACTGATGTGATCTCTTTGTATGACAGCAGGTTTAATATAATTCAAATCTTGATTCCAAATAGCATTTATTACATCACAAGTCTGCTGTTGTTTACGTGATACTGAGCCCTCTGCAAAGAACATCCAATTCTCCAAAAAACGTATAATTGAGAGCAAAAGTGAAGTTTGATTTAAAAATTACTTGTAAAACAAATGCAAAATATTGTAATTACTTCTAAAGAAGTGGAAATAAGCGTTAGAAGGATTCCTCTTGTGTTGTGTCAGAGCAGTCAGTGGGGGATGCAGTCATAGACTGAAATGGTTCACCTCTATTCTGGTCTGGTGACTGGTCTGTGTGTTGGGGCATTTGGGGTGAGTGAGGTCTCGGGTTTACGGTGCTTTTATGTGAGGCTGCACTTTACCCTCCAGCTGCCTTTGGAGCCGTGATGTGGTGCCACGCTTATACCTCAGTGTGACTGTAAATTTACCACTCTGGTGAAGAAAGGCGGTAAGCAAAACACACAAGCACAAGGCGATAACAGCAGGGAAACTGGGAACTTGTAGGCATTCTCAGTCACTGTAAAAGTGCATTGTTAACAATCATATGAAATATGATAATATAGAATTAGTTCAGGGAGATCAAATATGCACAGGCGTGTGAGAAAATGACAAAGATTAAATCTAATTAACTATGGATCATATTTGATCGAAAAGAAGGTCGCAACTGTGTGCAACAGCCTGACAAAGGGCATATTCTCACTGACTGCAGGAAAATATGAACCAGTGGATCCACTCTTCCCTCTGCATTCAACAGATCATTGGAAGGAGTGGATGCAAAACAAATTTCTACAGCTACACAGTAGAAAGTTTAAATGCTTCCTCTCTTTTTTTTAAAAAGAGTCCTGTGTACAAATGGTGCTATCCATATAAACTTTCCTTGCCCATTCTTATTTGTACAATTTACATTTAGTGATCAACACAATCTTGAAGAATCAGTCCTTCCACACTTGATGAAGTGCACGCACTCTCCAGTGGGTGTGCAAATAGAACAACACAGTGTGTGGTGACACTGCTGCTTCCCCTCCTCTCCGTGCGCTTACCACAGTCTCCATGTCTGCTTGGGCCAATAAATAAATAATGGGCCTGGTGATCACTTCAAATAGTGCACACTGAATCCACTGCATGTGGGAGTCCTACTCTTACTCGAAATGACAAAAACAAAGACACACATTGGGTAAACAGGATAATAAAATTACCATTGGTTATCTTCAATAATTAATAATAATTAATAATTATTGAAGATAACCAACTAACTGCATGAGTAAAGAGTAGAAGAAAACAGAGTAAAAATTGTCAAGATGTCGAGTGAGCAATTGTGTAAGTGGCATAAAAAGTGCTCCCATGGCCAATCCCAGGCAGGACTATTATGTTGTTTGATACAATGACGGCCACTTCATTATAAAAGCCTCCTCAAGTCCCACGCTGCATTCCACGTTTATGGGGAACATATGGGGAAGCCTGCAATTTTTAGACCACAAAATAAGCCCCTTTGCAGCTGGACGCACAACCGCACTGGGTCCTTTTTGCTTCACGAGCCACGCCCGAGAGGCGTAGGACCACTGACAGTGATTAAACCACCACAGTTTTCTCAGCAAAACAGGAGTTATATTAAGCTTAAATACAGGGGCTTGATAAACAAGGCCTGGGCAGGGGAAACATTTTCAGTGAAGGGTAGCCACAATGATCTTCAAACTATTTTACCATTACAGTCATAGGCAGTGCAACGCCATAAGATATATTTCAAAACATGAAGCAGATGTTTACCTAGACAAAGAAGAAAAACATTCAGCACCAGAAAAACAGAAACTTCATCGCTTTGTTCAAATGTCAACTTTGGACAACATCACAATAGATGAGGGTGTTGCACAAGGCATTGAGATTATACTGTTTTTGTTTTTATAAAATCATGCACAGAATCCTTTGTTCACAGGCATAAACAATTAAATAAAAAATAGAAAAACTAAGAAAAAATTAAATAAATACTTTCAGGCCTCACCACAAACATGCAGTGGAAAAACACAGATCCAGAACTGTGTACACCTCTTTTTCAAAGTAATTCACCACTGTAAGAATACCAGCCCAAACACACCGTGTAAGCAAACTTGTGTCTGTTTCTAATGTTTCAGAAGTAAGCATGTTGTGTCTGTTGTGCTATGAAGCAGTGACAAAGCCAGGGGCAGATGTGTCTCTGGACAGACTGGCTACAAGAGGCCAACTAAAGGCAGCAGAGGTGCGAGAAAAGGAAACCTTTCTGTTCATGAGGTTAGGTGGGAGGCCTGCAGCGGCCCTGTGGACGTTCTGATAAAAGCCCTGGGGCCGCGGCTGTGGCCTCAGCATACGGCCGCACTCGCCGATGCGCCGTGTCATTTAGGCCACGCTGCCGCCTAACTCTGCAACAACTGCTCATTTACAGGGCAGTGTGGCCTACCAGGACCAAGTGCCTCTGTCACACACACTCCATGGAGCCATACACACATCTCAAGTCTGCAGTATGTACAGAAATTAGCGGCCCTACAAGCCCTCCGCATGCAGTGGCATTTATGTAATCCTGCCACCAAATCCTCACGTTTTGAGAAGGGTCACATGAGTGACCAGACAGTGGTTAGCTCCAGACTCAGTCTGTGTGTCACTCAGACTGGAGAAAGCAGAGGGGAAGTGTTAATACCACAACTCTTTCAATTCAAAATGTGACACGTCCTGAAATCTGCAAGACGTTAAAAGCCAATTTCATTTCATGTTTTCTACAAAACAGTGATAAAATTATCACACAATGCAACATGTGCCTCAAATCTCATGTGCTCTTTCACAGAGGATATAGGTACACCAGCAACATCAGATGCTAGTAAAGGCCTTTCTGTTCTTAAATTTTAACAAGAAAATCAAAAGGTGTGAAAACCACAATCTGGGTTAAATTGCTTTGCACATTCAATGAGGAAAATCATTTACTAAAGCCCCTACTGTTTTTTCTACACTAACCCAGGTTTGCCGTCTCATATGCATGTCTTTCTATGTAGATCAGTGTGACACACGCACGCACACACACACACACACACACACACACACAAAGTTGCTGCCTGTGCGTGTAGCTAACCTTTAATGTGCTGAAAACCAAAAAGACAAAAGTAATGCACAGTAACTGGCAAATGTAATTCTAATGAAACCAAGATGATGATACTGAGTGGTAAATGAGGGTGGAGGTTTTCAGGGCCAAAACCACTGCTTCTTACAAACACAGATGTGCTATGACTCAGAGCAGCATAGAGTCAGAAACATAGAACATGGAGTCCTGTTCTGTCTTTAGAGCAGGACAAAACCTTTAATTTTCATTCTGTGTTGTTTTTAAAGTGAGTTTGGAGTGAATTCTTACACTTCAATACTTTCAATAAAAATGTCAAAATGCACCTTTTGTGAACATAAATATTTTCTTTTGATACAAAGTACAATCAAAGAATGTCAAATTGAAGGAGTAAAATGTGGGAATGAGTCAAGACGAACACTTGCAAAGGAAATTGAAAGGAGGTGGGAGGGAGCGGCTTGTGACCTCACGTGACATGTGATGTTTCCTCCTCCACTCACAGAGAAGTGAGTTGTGGAGGATGGCGAGGAAGATGCAGATACACTGTGGCTAATGTTGACGCTCAAATTTGGCCACCACTACGTTGAACAGAAGGGAAGGCAGACCACGCTCAGGCTAACCGGCTAACCTCTCACAACTCCAGGGACCACAGAACTCTCTGCCACAAGGCCCAAGATTACCCACGTGCCTCGTGGTCCCGCCGTGTCCCTGGTGAGTCTACCTCAACACACTAACTTCTGCACTAGTCTTCGTCTGTTGTCACATCTCGTTCAGAGCTCTACTAACACATACAGCACTGCTTTTTGCACACTTGTGGCTCTTCTCTGTGGATTCCTGTGGTGGTCACAACCCATAGATTCTTGGTTATGAACAACCTTGCAAGCAACAGCCAATAACCCTTTTACTACTTAATTGAATTCTACTTAGTCTGATTCAAATTGGAAGCCAACTGTGCTATTTTGTGTTTTAGGTCAGTGGACACTGGCTGCACCCGGGACGTTTGACTTTGCTGGCACTATTGTCATGGCGTCTAACAGCATCTTTGACTCCTTCTCCAACTACAGCAGCAGTCTTCTGAGAGGTGAGTGTTGGTCCACCACTCCTTCCCTCTGTCCGTTTCCTTAGGTGGATTTCTTCAGTTGAATGTATGCTTCTTAAAAGTATAAATGCATGTATGTGAGGTGGTTTACAGATACAGTAGCCCTCATTGACTTGAATGTTATGGCCCTTTAAGGCCTTTGCCTCTTTGCATCTGTTCACTTGATGGAGTTTCTCCATAATGGGATTCTCACCACAGACATTCATTATCAAGTGATTCTCAAAGAATACAAGCACAGAGGCTCCAAGCAACTAAGTTCTTACTGGAACTCAGCAACACAATAAACGCACAAAGAAAAAAACATATTAGGACTTGCTCTCACTCTGCTTTACTTGTGAGAGGTACTTTTGGTCTGTGGTGAGGTGAGTGCTATACAGCAACATCACGAAGGATCCCATTTGTTGCCATCACGATTCAATTCAAATGGTTTGGATATGAAAAAAACACTCAGCAATGCTTTCATAATATAGACATGTAGCCTTCAGATGAGCATATATCAAAACCAAACTTACAACTGTACAACAAGTTACTTTAAGTCACTTGCACTAGGACTGAAACCGGCACTACTATTGACACTGTTTCATGATTGACACTTTTTAATTGCCATTTTTATTGTACATAATTCATCCTGCATTTAACATGTTTGCACATTTCCTTTCTTTTTGCACAATTCTTGAGTGTTTCTATCCATGCCAGATGTGACATGTAAATTTCTCCTTTGTGAGATCAATAAAGTATTATCTTATCTTACCTATCTTCAAACCCACAAAAAAATAATAGTAAAATCTATGTAACAAATGTTTTGCTCACGCAGCAGTTTTGTTCTATTTTAGTTACTTCACATGCATGATATTTGGCCTCTGTCACATCTTTAAATCAGCTTTTTTTGTGAAAAAGAGCGCATCAGCCCTAACTTATCCAATCAGCTCTCTGCATGGAAAAGATAACATGTTTGCTATTAAGATGAAGACAGCATGTTGTGGTCTGATTTCTTCACAGAATGTTACTTCACAAATAAACAAAATGTACTTTTGACAAGTAGTCCAGCTTTAATAATTCTTCTAAAACAAATGTGAGAGCAAGTATAATTTAACTTGGCATGTTATATAAAAACATTGTTTCCAGGACAAAAGGGAAATACACATATTTGGTATTTTACTGATAATAAATAGTAAAACATATACAGTTAATGATAGAGTGGCACTCAGAGGACAAGCAGGAGCAGCTTATAATTGTTTGCAGAGCGTTTCCTAAACTCTGAGTACCCTGTGTGCTCAGAGCGGTACAGTACATCTGCTCCTCTGATATGGTTGTGCACTGACAGTGGAGAATGCCTTTGCAAACACCCAGGCCTTTATAGTTTCCCCTTGACATGACGACGGCCGCTCCACCGTTCCACACTGCAACCGCTGGATCTGCATCGCTTTATCTCCTCACTGTTTACAGACCAATGTGTCGCTCATTTCAGGTTTCACGCATTTCCACCATGAACCTATGGACAGCGTCTGATTTCTATTTAACGGCCGTCACAAACAGAACTGAACAGGTCAAAAGGGCAAATGCATCATGTACATTTAAAGTTCACCAATCACCACTAGGAATTATATGTGAATTTCTTTTAAGCTTTACATTGGTCTATAACTGTGGAGTCATTTACAGAGACCACAATTAGTTCACCAATGAGGAGGAAATCAACTCAGATTCTCTAAGACACACTGGTCTGTATGCTGTACTAATACTGTCTCTATAAAATAATGTCTGTAGGTGTTATTTTGATATGTCTCAGCTCAGACAGTGTGTAGCATGTGATGTGCAACATCAGATGCACTTCGCGTGAGAAGCGAGAGCTCAGCTCACCTCAAAAACCTCAATCTACTGTTCCAATTCGGGAACAAACGTAAAGCATATGATATACGTGCATGTGACTCAATTTAGCTGGAATCAGAACGAATGGCAATAAACAATATCAAACACACACAGATATTCTGAAGTAAAATGGGAGGTGATGTACCTGCAACGGCGGTACCTACTACAGCTGCGGCAGCAGCTGTGCCGTGTGGTTGGTCATAGTTTGGCTTAGTTTCTGTCGCCACATTTCCTTCCACTGAGTTTTTTGTTTTATATGAGGGTCCATTTTAGACTGTTGTGCTGCTGGGAGCCAGCTCCTTTGTGGCACAGAAAAAGACTCAGCTTTATTAGGGTGGGAATGGTTTTATGTGTTTGCTTTATTGCTCTGCATGAATGGAAGTGTGGAACTGTGTGTAAGATGTTGCAGTAGAACTATTCTTATGTGTACACAATGAGATACAACAAAAACAAATGAAGTTACACTTATATAATTAAACGTCAGCGGTAGATAAAATCCCTAATAGCATAGCTCTTACAGATGTTGCCAAAGATGGATTTATTTAAATAATATTGTTGCGCTATTAGTAAGACATCATGGACAGAGGGGACAATCTTCTGGATTTGATTAGGCTTAGGTAAATGTTTATCTATTTACTTTCATTCGACTTGCCATTTTCAGTCTGTGTATGCAGAGTTTGCCAGAACCATGATGTTGATTGTGTGGTCGCCTTTGACATTCTCATTGGCCTTAAATGCTAATCCAACACTTTGAGATGGTAGAAGTGTAGTAGTGTAGTAGTAAATAAAATTTTCTGATTGTCAACGAGGTATGCAAAGTCCAGACTCCAGTGTCTCCAACACACTAATACATTTAAAGAATTTGGAATCTGGAGGAAAATTAGTTTTTGATGCTTTAGCAACTTTATATGTGATTTCAATTTTACTTTTTGTTTGCATTATATATATGTATAGTATATACTGTACACTTAAAATGCGGCAATTCGGAAAAAAAAACTGCAAAATACAGAGCTGAGTCTATTCTTTTTGTTACTATTATTACTCAATGAACATCAAATCCATGTGTTGCAAATGGTCACATTACGTAGTGCTGGATAATAACACCAGAGAGGAGGAATTGGTCATGTCTAGACTATTTTAAAACTGGACAGAAAAGCTGCAGAAATGTTAATATACCTAAATAACGTGATGAAGGGAAATTATTGGGATATAATATTCTGTTCATTTCATTTCATTTTAGCCTATTTCAGTGAGTTACTTTGAGAGAGAATGGCAATTGCTGTTACATCATCTCAATCATCTTATAACTGAATTAAGTTATCATATAAAAATGTAGTATCACTTCAAAAACATTATATTAAACACAAGCTCTCTCCTTGGCAAAACCAACACTAATAACATTTGTTGGAGGAGAAAAGTTTGGCCAATGGCAACATCCCTCGTCTGTGATATGGATTTAAATTTATTCCATCCAATTAAGAAGCAGAGATGGTGAGAAAGGACGGGTCTCAACGGTATTGACTATTATTTAACCAAGAAAGTCCCACTGCAACTTGAGACCCTCTTTAAAGGGAAGCCCCGCCCCCAGAGAGAGGAGGGAAAATTGCCAAATATCGTAAATGTATGGCTTGATTCTGGTGACAACTATTCTTTTCCCTTTTAAAGAGGCACAATGATGTAGCACAGTTTTGTTTTTGACATTTCAGTTGCCACAAATGGCTTCAATGGGTGGGCATAATAAAAATAATATCACTTTGACTCATGTAGATCCCACATGTTCCGAAATACACACTTTTTTTTCCTGGGTTATGACACAGAGGAGGAAGGAGCTTTATTTTATCATGTGTGAAAGTTTAGCAAAGATCTGAAGCCGGAGGAACTCATTCTGTCACCATCAAAGGATTAGGAAGAATGCTTCTCGCCGACTAAAACCTTCTCCAGACTCGGTCTTCACTTCATTATGAGCAACTTTAATCATGCTCAACACATCCTCCTCTCGTCTCCCGCTTCCCATAAGCAATAAAGAAAAACTTAATTACGGTGGAGAAAAAATGCATATAATGATAGGACATGTGAGGATGCAGGCAAACGTTTTTGGTCGTATTTTCACTTTCTAAGTGCTATTTCTAACTTTATTTTGAAACTCTGCTTTGATTAATATTATGGTTCAACTGCTTGTAGACTTTATTGTTTTGCCTGAAATCTTTCCATGTGGCATGAAATATCTTGCATTCAGTTTAATGTGTTTGTTGTAATTGTTGGGCATACATAATTTTGACTGGAGAAGGGCTGGTAAATTTAAAAAAATGTCAGTACTGGTTCCTGCAGAGTTCCTTTTTTCTGATTATTAACTTGCAGGATTGATTAAAAGAGGTTAATATGGCTGCCATGGCATGTTATACATAATTTTCTCATCACATAATTCAATGCATTTAAATATATTCAGCTTTACACAAATACATTTCACCTGTCTGCAATAAAAACAAGCCTTTATCTTCTGCCAGAAAGAACTACAGAAAATATTTGGACAAAATTAAACATAGAAAATTATCACTATGCAAAAGAGTGTCCAAAAAATGTTGTAACCATCAACCAACTATATATATTTTTTTCATTCAGCCAGCGACAGAAATTACTTTGACGTCTATGAGCTAGAATCTAAAGTGTCAAGACCGAGAAGCCCTGCGCTGCTGCGATCGGCTTCAACTCAGTGCTAACGTCTGACTCATCTCACTCTTGCACCAGCCTCGGGTCTGCAGTGCTCAAAGCTTTTCCAAATAATGTGTAGTCGCATAGTGTCCAGGAATAGAAAAGAAAACCTGGACATTAATTGGTTCAAAGAAAATTACATCTGTAAGTGTCTGAAAAGATCCAAAACAAAATGAAACAGGACAGGCACCAATAATCTATTATATATATTTTTAGATGGATTTTTAAACATTATAAGAACACTCCAATTGAGTAAGAAATATCTAAAAAAACGCTCCTTTACATAACTAAGCTTCTGGTGTCTACTGTGTATTGTGTATTATTTATTGTAAACAAACATTGCGTATTAAAGAAAATGTTGCGTGGGAGACATATAATGTCTGCCCGCCCCAAGGCATATGTTGATATCACAGTGTGTAATGAAATATTGAAGAAAGCTCTCGAACAAAACAAATTACTTAAAATT
>JAPMNZ010815627.1:0-14021 GCA_029875035.1 Pomatoschistus microps | reverse complement strand
ACTGAAAGATCTCAGCTCCTGTGGACTCACCACCTGCAGGAGGATCAGTGAGGGGCTGGTGCTGAGTGTACTGGGTGCAACTCTGACTGCTACCCCCCCGACCCAGAAATGGATTAAGGGGAAGAAGATGGATGGATGGATAAATTGTCTTTTGTGTGTGTTTTTACAATTGGTTTGAAATGTTTCTAATGTGAAGCACTGTGCTATATAGATAAAAGTTGATTAATTGATTGATCAATCAGTGTGATGCACATGGAAATAATTGATTAAAATATGGAACCAAATTCTGGTTAAATCTGGTTCAGTGAATCCAGATTTGGGCATCATTCTGGAGTCTCTTCAAACATCTCTTCAATCCTCTGTTTTGATTTAGTGGACGCCTGGGTAAACTGATTCAAGAGTAAGTAATTTACTGTCATTGTCACAAGAAACAACAAAATTACATTCAGAACATCATGAACATGAGCCTCGAATAGAAAACACAAAAGTAAGCTGAATGTAACGTACTGGAGGCTGACTTCACTTTCAGTCCCAACTGAACCCAGACTGTGAAAGTGCCCCGGTGTGTTTGGGCAGTTAGGATAAAAGACACCGCTGTAACCTGGACTGTCTGTTTCAGGAGAAGAAGCCCAAGAAGCCGATCCGCTGCTTGAGTCAGCTGGTGTCCCCTCAGAGTCCGGCCATGTTGCTGGTGATGCAGGAGAGCCGGGAGCCGGGCGGACACTACAGCTTCACCTGTCGCTATGTGGAGGGCAGTGGGCTGGTGGTGGTGCAGGTGGGCAACACTCGCCTCTGCATCGATGACAGGTGAGTTCTAATGATTCTTCTCTCTCATCAAAAAGAATCCACACAAGGCTCTTTCTATTGCACAAACTACATGGATATTTATCAAAGACAATTAGGTACCCCAGCTTTAACTCATATCTGCTCAGAGCTAATGTTTAAAAAGATGAGGTTTTGAGTGGTAAAAACATCTAATGTTTACACATTGTATATCAAATTTAGATACATTCCAAGCGAAAAATTATCATCTCCATGGGAACAAAAAGGCAACTAAAAGCAAATTATTTCAGCGCAGTAATTCATTGGTAAAACCCTGAATTGTAATTGTGGACAGGTTGACCTCCTCACTCCTGCTCCTGCTGCAGTTTCTTGATAGCTCCATCAATTTGATTTGTTTTACTGCACAAACATTCAGAGTAAAAATCTCAGATTTAATCTCAAAAAGTGTCAAATGTCCTTGCTTCCAGTTATCACCCTCTTGTGGCGCACTGTAGAATTTGCCAGGCACAATTTCACATATAATCAATCAATCTTTTTTTGTAAAGTGCTTTACCTACACAGGGTAACACAAAGTGCTTCACAATCCACAGCACACAAGGCACAAATCATCAACACAGGAAATTAAAAACCTTAAATCAAGTAATTAAAGTAAACACATCAAAACATCAAAATCACACAAGGGATTAAACCACAGTGCATTTAAAAGAGATGAGATCAAATCCTTCAGGTTTGTGCAGAGGCAAGCAGAACCTTCTTTAAAATGGATTTGAAGACTGTCAGAGAAGCCTGTCTCACTTTTTCAGGAAGACTGCCTGAATCTGAAACGCTGCCCCCCCATGTTTAGTCTTTATGTACTGCCAGTGAGACCTGTGAGCAGGCCAGTACCATAGTCTAACCTACTGAAGGCAAATACATGGATAAGAGTCTCAAAGTCTGCTTCAGACCCTGTATTTTTGAAAAAGCTGCTGATGTTACTGATTTGATGTGGCTATTAAACATTAATAGCCACATAATGGACTCCCCCTAGGTCAGAAATCTAGGGGGAATCCATTATCACCTCTAGATTTCTGACCTTTAGGCCGTAGGTGACTGTAGGTGACAGATGACGCTCTCTCTTTGTTTCTGGGGGGTCAAGGACAGTAATTTCAGTTTTGTCAGTGTTTAGCTGAACTGTCACTCACTGTCATCTGCTGGATGCAGTAATGGAGTGAGTCTACTGGTCCATGTTCTCCTGCAGTAAGTGAGAAATAGATTTGAGTGTAATCTGTATAATTGTGATAGGACACTTTGTTTCTGTGTATTAATTCACCTAACGGCAGCATGTAGACATTGAACAGAAGAGGCCCCAGAATCGACCCCTGTGGAACACCGCAGGTCAGGGCCATATGATCTAAGACACAGTTTATAGTCTCCACAAAGTACTTCCCGTCTTCCAAATAAGACCTAAACCAACTAAGGGCGGTGCCAGCAACACCCAGGCAGTCCTCTAGTCTCTGTAAGAGGATCTCATGGTACAACACAACATACCACATGCCTCAGTCCCTTTGCACTCCCTCTTTGTCAAAAGTTCAAACAGTCACTATAGAAACCATTACAGCCTGTGCCTAAAACATAGAAACACAACACTGGGAGAGGAGAAAAGAAGGATAAACATTGATGGATTATCAGGCAATTATGGCATTATGAAAAGCTCACACGACACTTCCAGACCTGCGGAAGCACATGGTCCTGACAATGAGCTATTGATGGAGCCAGAACAGAACGATACCAGCTTCCAGGGATAAGGAGGCACCAGTGAAGAACATCCTTTGTGAAAGTCAATTGGTGCAGTTTTGTGAGGTGTAAAGGATTGCTTATTGTGGTAAAAAATAAATCCTAATGGTTAATTTGTCGTTAATCCACCCACAACAAAAGATAGTTCATGATCTCTTGCAACTATAGGCCAATATAATTATGCAGATGCTATTAACTTTTATGTAAGGTTTTCATTTTTTTATTGAAGTCAATACATTATAAATCCTTTTAAACAACTTGGATTATAGTGGGACCATGTGTGTTGCATGTTTTTGTAAATTTCTTTAAGAATTATTTAATATTTATCATTATAATTATTTGAATAATTAAAATATTTTCAATCAGTCACTTTGATTTTTCTGGAAAATGTATTATGATTAAAATATGATTATATTATTATTATTTTTATTATTATCATTATTTCCTATTTATACCTATCAATTATACATTTTCAAATATTCAGCCAATGGATGAGAAACACATTTAAGCTTCATCATA
The DNA here is from genome assembly GCA_029875035.1 of Pomatoschistus microps. Lineage (NCBI taxonomy): Eukaryota > Metazoa > Chordata > Actinopteri > Gobiiformes > Gobiidae > Pomatoschistus > Pomatoschistus microps. The sequence goes on along the minus strand of JAPMNZ010815627.1, from coordinate 10,946 downwards.
TGTTGATATTTTAATGTGAAATATAGCGTGTATAATTTGAGACTTGCATGTGATTCTGTCAGATCACATGCGAGGCTAAGCAGGGCAGGGCCTCGTAACTGTGATGGGAGAAGCAGGGGCAGTAAAATGCCAAACTGTTGTTGTGTCCCTAGGCAAGACATGTCACCGACATTACCACATTGTTGACAACATTTTATTTTCCCAAGACTTTTTTTCTGTTGGCAAATACTTTAGTATAGAGATGTTTCGCCGTCATTCTCACAGTCAGGTGTGTGGAATGAGGCGTAAATGCACTCATAAAAGAAGGAAAGTCCCGATCACTGTCTCACTTTTATTTGTGAAAGTGTATTTACACGTGAGCAGCAGCAATGGTCATCAGGCAAAAACTGATAAACATGTTGGGGAAAATAATAGGGGTATAAAATTTAGGTACCTAAGCTTTAAAGATAGACAACATTTATTTGAATCAAGATAAAAACGTCTCGACTAATGCATTTACAACCTTATACTTTTTCACTTTTTCTCAGTGCACATCATTACAAATTGCAAATGCTCCAGTCATGTTGTCAGTGAAATGAGACCATAATGACAGAGTACTTTGCACCGTGCCAAACAGCATCTGTATTATTGATTTGCAGGTTGGTGGAGGTCAATGGATTCCCGGTGGTGAACTCCACGGAGGCAGAGCTAACCGAGCTGCTGTACCGCGAACACAGCGCTCAGATTGTGGTCCTCCGCCGGCCGCTCTCCTCCCATAAGCCACCTCTGCCCCCGGCTTTTAACCCACGCGACCCGATGCCAACGGACTGTCCTGAGATGGACGTGGTCACCATGGAGACGCCCCAGCGAAGAAGGGTGATCGCGGTGTGATGTGTGGGACGAGCCGCGGTGGTTAATAATAGACTCAGGTCATTAAACATTCATGTGAAGAGGAGGAGGCTATTGGAGCGTGACCATATAAAATTAAAGGTCACTCTGGGTATAACGTCTAGCGCTTGGGTTTTGTTTTAATCACAGCTAAAATCAATTCAGTTTCAACAATTCGGTGTCAATAGGTTGCGTTCGTGTGACAACAACATTCTAAAGAGCCTTTATTCTAAACTGTGGCGCAGGGCAGCTCTGTGATGGTAAAAGTCAAGAGTCAATATTCAGACGGCTAGACTTAGTTTATAGCCAATTTCCCTCTAACTGTCAGTACATAACTATGGTCTAAATATTTTCTTATAAAGGTGCCAAGAAGTGGGGAAAAAAACAAATATTTATGGCCCGTAAATGGATAATATGTTTTTTTGTGAATCTAAAAATGATCAAATAATGATCTGGGGAAAACATTTGGACTTCTTCTGCTTCTTTCCCATTGGGTTGTATTGGCACCTGCTCTCCAACTGAAAGAGAACTCTAGAACATGGATGGAACCTATTATCCACAATGTATTTTATGTAAATAGTCAGTAGGCTTGGATGTTTCACTTTTTTTGTTTGTCCTGAGATGGAAGTGCGTGCAAATGAAATAAAATACATTAAATTTGCCTAAATGTGCATGCAAGGCATCATGGGAAACTTAACCTATAGTAGTCGTTAATTTATTTTTTATACTAAAACAGAACAACAACATTGCTTCAAATATGTTAGAACCCGGAGCAGTTACATTTCAATGGACAGGTATTTCATTACACCTGAAACATCTTTGAAAAAAAACACTGAATGGTTTTATTCATTAAATCAGAGACAACTGGATGTGGCTGCCTGAAACTCTTCTACTTATAATAAAAAGTGGAGGCCATTTACTTAAAAACTTATAATTTGTATTAAAGCGTTGATTATTACTCCTGGCGGCCGCCATCTTGGATATTTGTGCAAGTAAGTTTTGCGTTCTCAGTTCCATGATCTGTAATTGTACAGATCCCAGACCCTTCTGCACAAGAACATTTATGTCGGAAAGTAGAAGAGCCAAACTGGTCTGGACTGGTCTGGACTGGACTGAACGTTATACTGCCTTTCTGCACTTTTATATTCCCAGTTGTGTCTGTTTCTTTCATGTACAGTGGTGATCGAACAGTTCAGCCAAATGTGTTCATTCTATGGTAAAACGGGTTTTAAAACAAATGTGTGCCATAACATTTCTGGTAAGAACCATTTCAGACACATAACATGCAGCTTCAACTTTCAGGGATCTACTTTTGGACAGTATTAAGAAATATTCCTTCTGCACCTTGTACATAATGTTGATGATGAGTCTTTTTGCTACCTTTTAATGTAAGACACAGAGTTCCTGCTATTTTTACATTTCTACCAAAAAATTGTGTGCAGTTCAAAGCTATCTCCTTGAACATGATTCACTTCTCTGTGTTGGCCTGTAATGTAATCCTCCATTCTGCAGGAATAAAGCCGTGGGCCCGGAAATGCCTCGTTTTTCCTTTTTTCCTTTCTTGTGAAGTGGCAGCGGATGATCCAAGTCTGACACAGTTAAGGCAAACAGCTCTGGCCTGACCCAGACCCCAGGGTCCAGAGAGCCTGAGAGGAGGGAGAGGGGGCAGTCTGAGGATGAGAAAGGCCACAACACCATCCAGTGTGTAAGTGCTGCAGCTCAACAAGGAAGTGAGCTCTGCTGATTTTTATGATGAGAACTAACTAATGGAGGGAAAACAAAGACAAAAATCATTGGAATTGTGAACTTGATTGATCTGTTGGAAAATCGCTTCTGGATTAGTCTGTTATATGGATATGGGGTATATTGTACAATCTTGAATATTGAAAAATTGCTCTATTGCATCTCATCTATTTGACTTTTATCCAACTCAAATATGACTATGAATAAAAAATGGGGAACCTAACTTTGAAACCACAAAACAAACAACAAACAAATGTGTAATACAATATATACAGTAAATATTGTTCCAGGCTCTAAAACAGTTTGGTTCTATCATTATTTCTCACATGCATGTATTTTTGGCCTCTGTCACATCTTTAGATCAGCTTTTTCAGAAATAAAAGGACCACCCTCACACAGCCAATAAAGCTCAGCCTAATTCGTCAAATAGTGACTCACAAGGCTCTAAGTATCAAAAAAAGTATTCAAAATGTTCACACAATTCACACAAACACAATTTTTCATTATAACATTTTAATCTTTCTGTTGGACAAATACATAGATTTTCTTTTTCTTTTTTTCTTCTTCTTTTTTTGATCCCAGCCCTTTCACCTATTGACTCATTCTTATCTAATTATAACACAAGTAATCTTTCCAAATCACCTGACCCTCGGAAATGCAAGGACCACAAATCAATACAATGATGTGAGAGTGCTAAGGAGGAAGGAAGCAGATGGCTTTAGGGATGTACATGTGTCAGAATCAAACTAAATATATGAAGTCTGTAGTGAATCTCATCTCTGATTTCAAAACTATTGTGAAAACGAGAAAAGAAAAGCCACACCGAGTGAGACCAAAAGCGGAGGAGAGAATGTGTCACGGCTGTCTTGGTGGAAGCAAATTAACACTGGGGAAAATGAGAGAAAATGCCATAAACACTGCCGCTGGCATGAGAAGAAAGGCACCATGGGATTCCCAGTGACCAGGGCACTGCTCACACGTCCATGCTGTCCCAATATAAACCAATGAGCTGTCAATCTGAGAAATCCACTGGGCTGAGTAATTGTACAGAGACCGTGAAGCTCTTCAATGAGGCGGTGTGGCGTTTTGACAGGCAGAAAATGAACGGCAATTAACCAATGGCTTGTCAATCAAAACAGTAGAGTGAGAAAGTGCTGAGAATCAAACTCCTGACAAATGGTGGAATGATGCTCTTTCTTCTCATTTCCGTTTGCTGTTCTGTGTCGCCCCGGTTTTTGTTATGACAATTGTCACCTGCGCTAAGACGAGCTATAGAGACAGTTCACACTTTTTCTTACAAAGAAACGAGTCACGCTGAAGGCTCTTTTACACTTCTCTGTCTGAAAAGGCTGATCTAAGCAGAGATTAGCTTCTGCTTCACAACAAGAAGTTCCTGGTTTTGATTCCACCTCAAGGCCTTTCTGTGTGAAGTTTGCATGTTCTCCTTGTGCCTGCATAGGTTTCCTCCAGGTGCTCCAGTTTCTGATACCCCTCCCCTCCCCTAACATATACAAGATATGTATGTGCTGAGAGAGTGAAGGGATAGTATTGGTTGGAAGCTGTTATTGCGTCTGATATCTCTGTGAGTGGAGTGAATGGAAATTACAACTACTATCAAAAATGTGACACAGGCCAAAAAATGCATACATGTCAAAAACTAGTGATGGAACCAAACAGCTTTGAAAGTGAGGAACGAGTAGAGTTGAATGGATTTTATTGCAAAGTTGCTTTTTTGTGGTTTGAATGTTAGATACCCCAAGTATAATGCCAGTCTTTTAACACAACACCAAGTCTGTTTCATAAATGTATATCTTACATTTCAATCAATGCATCTTGGCCATACTAGAACACCCATTTAAGATTATTTCCTTTAATAAAAAAAAAAAATTGATCCAGAAAAGGTTTTACCTCAGATGCAGGGTAGTGTGGACAGTTACAGCATCCAGCCTAAGTGCATCTGGTCAACATAATGTGGAAAAAAATAATGCAGCCAAAAACACCTCACAATAAGCCAAACATTCACACAGAAGCATGTATTATTAAAGCTGGGGTACCGACTATTCTGTCCCAACATTAGGTAAACCAACATTCTATCTTTATCTTATTATAGTCATCTTCTGCTTTCCTTTTTGTATTCTTGTAACAAAGAGCCTAATGAGTCACTAATTGATGCTTTGGACTGACAGTTGATTGGCTGAGTGATAGCCTGGCCTTAGCCATCCATAAACTCCGCTCAATTTTCATTTTCTTACATGTACATCTGGGTCTGGTCCCTGTGGCGGCAGTTACCTCGGTTGTATCCCAGGCGGGTGTTGCAGGTCGGTGCCGGTGACGTCAAGATGGTTGTAGTTTGGCAATGGCGGCGAATGCAACAGTAAAGAAATCCGATCTGATTCTGTACCAAATATCAAGAAATTGAAGCTGGAGCAAGAGGAATGTTTTGCAAATGTCATTCCTGGCAAAAAAATTGGCTCTACTCCACGGGCTCTGTTAGTGGCAAAGGAGATACAAATGTCAAGGCAAACTCAGATCCAATCATTTCAATCTGCAAAAGGAGATTGTTAACCTGTTAACGTAGCTCAATGGAGTAAATCCAGACCTTAGTACGAAATGAAATTGGTACGATGGTTTGGTAAGACCAGGCTAGCTGAGTGAGGGTGGTTCTTTCCTTTTCACATTTTTGTTTGAAAAAGCTAATCTAAATCTGTGTCAGATGCCACAAATGCATGCATGTGAATTTCTCCTGTTTGAGATTAATAAAGGACATCTTATGTGAAAACTAGTGATAGCACCAGTTTTAAGTGAGGAACTAGTTAGCTTGGTTTTTGGTTTGAAAGTTAGGTACCCCAGCTTTAAACTATAAAAAAAAAAAATAATATCCACACATAAAACTCACATTAGATATAACTGCCGGAATAAAATAAGAATCCCAAAGTCCAGGAGTGAGAAACATGTCTCCGCTACCTGACCCCAGCTCTACCTGACACCAAGTGGCACCATCCTCTCGTCAGCATCTGCTTTCCCTTAGCCTCCCGGGAAAGATCCTAAAGCTACTTCCAGCGCGCACTGATAAGCCTTGAGGTGAGCCCGGTGTGACTGAAAATCTCTCCTTCACCCATCCTGTCTCTGCTTCAATCCTCCCCACCTTTTTCCCAACTCTCTAACCAGTCCGTGACATTTGAGGGTGCCTGGCATGCGTTTGAAGTGGGAGAGGGGCATTAGCTCTGGTTTCCTGCCCAAATCCCCACACAAGCCAATAAAACGCACACAGGTCTAAAGCAAACCAAAGGAATTCCTGTCCACTGAATGTTAGACAAATAAAAGCAGTATTAGGCGGTGAATGGGGATTTGTGCCATGTCCCACCTCTGTTTTGTTAGATGCATCTTATAGTTATGTGGAGAATCTGGTCCTTTCATATTCTCCCACGCAACAGGAAGCAATCCTCAATGATGAAATAGATATAGAAAATATGAATAAAGTAGAAATAATATTGTGTAAATAATACATCATACATATTGTTTCCCAATTTGAACAAATCTTTCAAATTGTTCCCTTTGTGAAAGTGTCGCTCCGTTGTCTGTTTAATACATTTATTTACTAGTAATTGATCTATCCGTTGTTGGTGTGTGTACGTTTATGACCTATTCAAAAAAGGAAATAAAAAGAAAATGTAGAATAGATTAAACGATTGAAATTTGGTCCTCAATGGTCCGAAAAATGTCAGTATCTCTGCTCTTCAGATCCAGATATGAGGATCTTTGATTATGAAGATGAAATCGTTACTTTATTCTTGACACGGTTTTTGAATATGAGCCGTTTCAAAATGTTTAATTTTCACAATTCTTTTTCCAGCTTTTGAGTTTTTTCTTACCGATCAGCGGAAGAATCTAAGGACAGGGGATGAGCCGGGACATTTATGAGGATGGGTTGATCTGCTCTGGACCCATAGCTCATTGGTATTTCTTTGCGGTAGAATTGGTTTGACTTTCTAATCTGCTGTTAGAACATTGTCAATTCTGCGACTTATGTTTTGTTTTTGGCGATACAAAAATAAACAGATTTAATTTCCTTTGAAACTTTTCTCTGCCCTCCATGATGGAAAGGATTATATATTTTTTTCTAATTGTATGATTTTCAGGGTTTTTCATTTTACTTTGGACTGCATTCAATTTATATTCATACATTAATCATATTTTTGGCAGTATAGTATACACATACACAATGTGACATGTGAATTTCTCCTGTGTGAGATTAATAAAGGACATGTCTTAACTGAATTTACAAATGATCAGCTCAAAATCAAGTCGTTTTCCTTTTTTTATTTAGATAAGATTATTTATTTTGAACCTGCACAACACATATATCTTCCCATACATCAATGCAACCATAGAGTCAGTATTTCGTCATTCAGTTGTCTGTGCAGTGAAAATAATGTGTGTGTAATAAATATGCTTAACATTACGACCCACCTTCATTTGCCACCATCTTTGCACAGTACACACAGGAGTTTTAGTGCAGTTAACTTAGCTCATGCACACCTCCAGCCTCCCCTCCTCCTCCAGTAATCACTCAGCAGCAGTGAGGGCTCAGAGGGTCCCAGCCAAATCCCAGGGGCTTCTGATTTCATTTTGCCGAGGTGGAAATAGGACTTGTGCCTCTTCCTCTGGCAAATCTCACACTAAGCGGCAGCACTAGCCACTTGAGAAACTCCCGGGAGATATTTATGTCTTCACCCCATATCTTTGGTGCTATTTGACCTCTGTACCACTAGTCTTTGGCCACGCAGACAGACGCAGACAAGCAGAGGATGCACCGCCACCTACTGGACGCATCGGTAACTTCACTGAGACGCTCCAAAGGCTGATTATGAAGTGAGCTGTGATTGGATCTTTTGTGCAGACAGAGAAGGGTCTGGGTAAAAGAAAAAAGATCTCCACAGTTGAATGAATGTGTCACAAATGTAATCACAGGGCTTTTAACAAGATTGCCTGCTGTCTGGTTGATTTTTTTGAGCATTTACAATCAATTAATGTGAGCTAAAATTGTGGAAATGTGTTCATGTTTTGTTTTTGTGTGCCACTTTAATCTCCAACAAGGCAGTCTGCTCTGATTGGAGTTACTTTGCGGCTCTAATATCAATATGTGGGGCTTTCATGTAACCATTCCTTTATTATCTATAAAGAAAGATTGCCTGATTGATTGACCATCTTTCATCATTTCACTTTTTCTTTCTACCGGAAGTATATATACAGTACATTACGCGGTACGACAGCTTCTCCTTGTGTATGGGTGGGTTTCCTCTGGGCGCTCCGGTTTCCCCCACCATCCAAAAATCTGCCAGCTTCTGTAGTATCAACATTCAAGCCAGAGAAGCACTTTTCACTGCAAAAAGAAAATGATATCAATATGAATGGAATTAAGGGTTTTTATAATCCTTATTTGAGTAGATTTTGACATCGAACAAGACATTTTAGTCTGTTTCTTCATTTTATTTTTACAAGGGAGATATTTCTTGTATCTTTTTAACGCAAGATCATTTTGCTTGTCCCATTGGCACATATTTTTTAGTCAAAATGTGCTGAAATTAATATACATTTAGCCAAATTTAATCCATGTTTGACTTATTTTTGTATCACTTTTTGCAGTGTAGCGACCATGATCCTGACTGGTCTTATGAGTGAATCCCAGGCCAGCTGAGAGATTTAGTACTGGGTCTTCCCTGGAGCCTCCTCCTGGTAGAACATGCTCAGGACATTGTCCAAGGAGGTGTTTGAAGCAGAATTTTGAACCACCTCAAGCGGGCTTTTCTCAACGTGTAAGAGCAGCCGAAATAATAGTGGATTTACAATCAGCTCAATGACTGCCCAAGACTACAGCTGGATTCATATTCAACAAGAAAGACTGAGAATATTTTAGCTGTTTCCAGTGCGTGCAGCCTCTGAGTCACTGCCATTACACTCCATAATGGACTATGTTTGATATGAGTTCTATTGCCTCTCTCTGTCTGTGAGCAGTTATCCGTCCATTAATGTTTGATTCTGAACCAGCATTGAGAAATGAAAATGCACTAATTGTGTATTTCAGGTTCAAGGGGGGAAATTAGAATATCATTAGAGTCTTATGAGAAATGAGTGAGTGCATATTAACCTTGGCCTATATTTCAAATCAATGTAGAAGGTTGCCATGGTGTAAGTGGCACAATTGTATAAGTCTTGACTAAACTTGAGGAAAGACAAACTTAGAAAATTCAGCAGCTTCACACTCTCCGGTCCACTCAATTAAAACTGATGAAAAGGCCATTAGGGTTGGACTGAGGTGGACATGAAATATACGTTGGTGGAATTGCAGGCGGCAGCAGCTGAGAAAGGTCAGCATAAGGTGTTAGTCATTTTCAGATCCATTCTGTGTGAAATATAGAGAGGATAATGGGACGTGCCTCTGTCCAATATAGAGGGTTTAATTAAAGCAAGATGGAAATGGTGATTAGGATAATCAGTGTGAGCACGGCTGCCAGACAGACGCTTTATGTGGTGCCATACAATGCTAAGCTGGGCAGATAAACGAATTGGAAATTTATAGCAGCAGATATATGTTTGAAAGGGGTCAAGCCAGCCTCTGGTCTTTATCAGTTTTACCTTTTAATTTATGTGTTGTTCTTCTGTAGGTCATGTCCCTGGAGCACTGGTGTCTCTATAAAACTAAATGGTCAGAGCAAAGAAATATCTGAATTAGAGCAATGATTAAGACGGATTTATATGTTTTGAGTGATATTGAAGCAATCTGTAAACAACCTGTGCATATTTGGTTGTGTAAAATAATATTGTTTAATTAGAATGAATAATTTGTAATTCAAAGGGACACTTCAGAAAACATGTTTTTTACAATAAGTGTACAAGGAAAACTAAGATAATTTGCATGTGAACATTGCTGTCCCTTTCATTTTCACGTTTTATTAATTAATTATAATTCATTTTGGGACAGTATTCCTTTGATCTAAAGTCATGAATATATCATCTATGGGGTTACAAACCAGTAGATGAGACAAATATTTCTGTGAAATAAACATTTCCTCATGCCTTTCTTCAAATTTTGCATAATAATTAAGTAGACATTGACCCATTTATTTCCAATTGCAGCACGTACATGTATGAATCACATTTAGGCTGAAATGCAAAATGAGTGATTATCAACAAACCCAAATGTAACAAGCTATAAATAACAGTCTTTGATGATCTGGCTCCCACAGACTCTCTGTAGCCGGCCTCTAGATGGCAGAAGAGTTCTCACTATACTGACGGCCTGGAATAAGCTGCAGCAGAAAAGGTCTCAGTGAAACACTTAGCGGACATGGATGCTTCACAGCCATCTATATTTGAAAAAGTGCCAGGCAAATCCTTCGCACGGGCTGATTATTTGCTCCGCGATGGTTTGGAAACTAGGCCAAGGCACCACTGATTCTGATTTGACACAAGCAGCAGACATCACAGCAGAGCAGAGTGCAAAAGAGGCAAAGACAAAAACAGGCCTGGTGCTGGTCTGAAAAGAAGAAGACACATGCGACACGGGGGCTCGTCATCCATGGCTCATTTGATCCACTCCAGTGCACAATGGAGAGCTAATGGGGATGAGAGTGAAGCCTGCTTTCTAATTAAATCCATATTCTCCTGATCGTAAGGGAAGTTTGAGGTGCTGCAGATGCGAAATATGTTGAGTACTTGTTGCTTCCATTAGTTGCTTTCATAACCGTCTACATTGGACGAACAAACAGTGAATTTGGACAGATGTTTACATGTTTTAAGATACACTGTGTGACCAGTGGGGGCGGGTCCCGGCTCAAAAGCGTCCGTGAGCATGTGCGCTGTAATCTGACTCCTTGCCGGTGGGGGTGTACCCGGAAGCAGAATTATCCAATGCATTTTTATGGCGCCTTTTTTCCCCTCAAAAATAGCTTTACAGCCTGGTCCAAAATGGGCTCTTGACTCAATGCTACATTTCAGATGCGTGTCAAGGCGGAGTTCTTTTTTTTTTTTTGTTTTGGACCAGCCTAGTTTAGCCGCTGTGGAATTTTGAAATGCATGTGTCAGGCTCGTGCTAGCAACCGCATGCGCACATGAAACAGCCTGATCTCCAAAAGTGTTTGTACACCATTTTCCTGTGAGAGGGGCTGCTCGCGGCCATTTTGAAAAGGTAGGAGTGAAAAGTGATCACAAATAAGCGGAGATAGGCGTCACTACATCTGTTAATATTGACAGTCTTTGTGCGTGACTTTTCTTCTTCCTGATATGCAATGTATTTATTTCAATGTGACAGTGTGTCTCAGTAGCAATGAAGTGTC